>QKMX01353629.1:23936-37667 GCA_003401595.1 Venustaconcha ellipsiformis
AGGTAACCGAGGTCGAGATAAGTGGGTTCGACTGTATAATCAACAGTTTCACATACTTGCCAGAACTTACACGTTTTGTATAATCATTATGCTGTTTTTCACCAAATTACATATTACACTTAACATGTATATTGATTATTCTTTCTTGGTACATTAAAAAATAAAAAAAAATAAAGCAACAAAAAGTTGCTTTTGTCATTTTTTTATCATTTCTTTAATTTCACTCCTATAAATTTGAGAATATTCTTAAAAAAGATGATTGCTGCATAAGAACAGCATAAGATTACTTATTTGCTATTTGTAGAAACTGTATATTGTCCATTTCCCAAAAAAAAAAACAACAGGTTTCTTCAAAAATGAACTTGCCTCACAGATTCATTATATTGATAAACTTGTTAGTAAGGAGACTAGTCTATACTTTTAAAGAAAAGGGAGCCATATGTTTAGCGAAACACTTTACATTGTGATCATTAGTAATTTCCCATACTCAGTGCATAAAGGTTAAATTTTCAGCATTATCACAGTGCCTTTATAAATGACTAATGTTGATCAAATGATGTAAAATGGTGTAGATGAGTGATAATTCAAGCCCCTTGTCCCTATTTAGTGTAGGCCTCCGCTATAATATTTTGATCGTCGTCTTCATCTTCCTTTTCCATATATTGTCTTTTGACGCGATCAGCTTGGTTTGGGCATGGATGATGGTATGTCCCATATTGTTACCATGTGCTCTTTAATCCTGGTTTCTAACATTACCCGTTTCCCTGATGTAATCCTTCTTGCAGTCATTACATTTTAATTTTATAAAACACCTTGTTTTTTTTCCGTGTTCAGTTTTGTCTTTCAAATATGTAAGTTGTTGTCTTAAAGAGCTGTATTGTTTATGATGTATGTTGATCCCATGTTCTCTGAATACTCTGGCTATGATTTTTTATGTGTCCTGGATATATGGCATGCCAATGTTGTTTCTATTTAGGCTACTCCTGGGTTTGTGTAGTGCTTTTTTCTGCTTTTCTGGAAGTTTGAAAATCTTCTCTGGATAGCCACTTGCCCATAGTGCTAATTTCACATGCTCAACTTCTCCATTTCATCTGTCTCATCAGTGTCTAGGGAATTAGCTTTGTGTATTACAGTGTAAGTTGTGAATGTTATATAATGGAAAATGTTAAAGCAGAAGGATCTTTTCTTGACTCAAAACATGTCAGATCAGAACAAAGGACAAATCAGCACCACTTTACAAAACTTTAAAGGAAGTATACAAGTGTATGATCATGCTTATTGCAGATTTCCAGTTCACTCTTTGAAACTTATACATGTAGACTAGTAAAGTGAGTGTTGAATATAAATAATTTCTAATATTTTGTGTTTTTAGTCTGGTTCTAATCCATATGAAATTTGCCCTTTGTGAAAAGAATTTTGACAAACTGTAAAACTAAGTAGCAAACATAAATGTATTTTTCTATATGTGCTGTAATTTTGGTACTTTTTACACCCAAATTATACTTTTTTTGGCACTTGTAATAGCAATATTTATGATTTTGCCTCTTTTGTGTTGGCTTCTGTTTTCAGCATCATTTGTTAAACCTCAAGGCTTGTTTTAGATCTAACTTTGTTTAATCCTTATGAAATGTATAAAAGCAGTTGTTTGTTTGGTTATCTTTTTGGCTGTCATATGGTTTCAGTAGTAAAGCTACTAATGTTGCAGGACTAGAATGTATCAAACTTTTTGCAGTCTTTCTTGTGCCTTTTTCTACTAATATTTTGTTTTGAGAGGTCCCCCTGCAATTGTTTGGCTTTCATAGCTACCAAAGATTAATCATATTTCCTAGTCTAATGCACTATTATCGTTATTATGTTTGGGTTTTATTTAAATTTTCTTCATGAAATATGCCCTTGTGTTTGAAGCCTTGCAGAGCAGTCACTTTGCTTCTATAGCAACCAGAAGGAAAATGTATTATTTATATCTCCAAGAATCCTCCTTTAACAATTTGAATACAACTTCATATGTACATTTGACATATTTCAAGTTGAGGTTGTTTACGGCAACTACATCAGCATGATGGAAACTTGTTATTTTTAGATCTATCCGAAAACTTTATATGTCCAAGTTGTTTGATGGTTTATTGGTTGCCTGTCAGTTTCTTTTGTCATTTATTGGCTGAAATTCAAAGGAACTGTCACCATTTGAATTTCTTTGTCTGTCTGTTTATCAATCTGTCCATTCATTTTGCCCTAATAAGTTGGTTAATATTCCTGTTTTGCTTATTTCCTCTGTTGTCTACCAAGTCATTTAATTTGTCATAGTAATCTGTAATCACCGCACTTAACTTTGCACTCAAACTTGGTCATTGTAACCCCCATTTCACTCACTGTTGCCACCTATTTCACTGTATTATATTAGTGAGGAGCCTAATGTATATTAAAGTCATCAGATCAGTAGTGGGTTTTTTTTTTATAAAAAATGTGTTCAAGCAGTCACCAGTGAAGTATTGTTAATGTTCTGAAAATCTTGCAAACTTGGGTCTCTGTGACCCCCTATCACTCACTGTGACTGCCTATTTCAAGCTGCAGTGATTTGCATTCAGTTTTTCATTAAGATTAGTTTCTCCTTCAGATGCATTCCACAGTCACATTAATGTTTGGGATAAAATCCTGCTACCTTCAAATACAGCCATACTAAAAAGATGAAAAATCATATTCAGTATCTAGCTCATGTAGACAAAGGGCAATAGCTGTCCATTACCTCCCTTGCCACCACCAGGCATTGCGAACTTGTATGCTTTGCTTCCATACAACAACATAAATCCAAAGCAAAATAAGCCATACCCATGCCAGTACCAGCACTAAACAGACCACCTTCCACAAAGCCATGCTCTGTGCAAACCAGCCATCTATATCAGCATCAGCATGAAAAAATTGGTGGAGCCAGCTTCTTTATTCATTGCTTAACCGCAGGGTATTGACCTTGAATTGTATAGAGATAGATGATGGCACTGCATCACTGTTGCCACCAGGAATGGTTTATCCCAAAATGGAAGCAATCCATAACATTCTGGTACAAGACATGTTGCACCACCTATCAGACTGTACTCTATTTGTTGGATAAAAATTAGTTTTAAAATGGATTTAAAAATATTTTGATTAACTTGTCACATCAAAGGTGGTTCTGAACATTGTCACCACATCTTCATTGTTGAAGTTGACCGTAGCTATTTAGCACACATAGATCAAATTGCTCAGGCCACTAAATAGATGCTCACCATTTAATAACAAATGTGTTAATTGTCTCTGCCTGTCTTAACATGATGTGTCATAATGGGTATTTGCACTTCAAAACACTTTAAAAGAACCAACACCATATTGTTCTACTACACCTTTTAAGTAACTTGTTGTTTGCAATCCAGCCATGATAGTACTGAAGATTTTCTTGTCCTGTTATATGTTCTAAACCAAGAATGTTGTAATGGTTTTTGTCACGGGGAATAATTTAGTAAACTTTAAGGTCAGGGTCAGGTGAAATTTGTGACCTACTTTTATTTGAGGGCTGAAAGTACTCTGTTAGTTATGACTTAGTCATGCTTCTCATCAATTCCGATTTCACCAGAATCGTTCTGATTTTGGAACTATGATTCTGCATTCTGAATATGCTGTTAAAAATTCTGATCTTTATGTCTTGAAGATGAAATAAAAAAAAATTAATTTCAAATTATAAAGCTGCTCACTAAATTAACTTGGCAGAACTCCATGAGAGTATACCAGATTCATATTTGTTTCCTTTGTTTCAACAAGAGCTTTGCCAGATACTTATTAAATTGGGACCTTTCAGAACAAATCTCATTATGGTGTCATGACATTGTAACATAAGAACATGACATTGTAACATAAGAACATGACATTGTAACATAAGACTGTCAGATGATGATTAAAAAAGCATCTGCAAAACCAGATATGTCCAAGTATAAAGTTAAGATGAAAATCAAACAGAAATACTGTGAGAAACATGCACTGATTTGACCCTGATGTAATTGGTAATTTACTCTTGGCAGAAAGCTATTGTTTCCACAAAATTTGTTGGATAGACATTATCATAAAGCTATGAAAGCATCAGTGACATTAAGAGACTTGTTTCAGCTAAGAAGCACATCACTATGCCAAAGCTGTGGAATCTAGTGATAAAATGAGTGCATATTTTACAAATCCAGCACAATACATTGTAATAAAGACTGAAAGTATTATCAGTAGAATTTATTGTAAAACATGGACTTCAGTATCAGTGGCAAATAATGTCAAGAAGCTCTTCCAAAAAGTGTTCCCAGATTCCTTTTTCTGTTCTCTAAAGGTTGGGAAGTTGTGCTTAGTTGTTACAAGAATTTTGGTGAGCAGAAAACGGTTTCATGTTTCAGTTGTTGCCAGGCCTGACAAGATGCTTATTATGTCATTCTGTTAAAGTGTCCATCTTGACAGTTAACTTTTGAAAATCTTCTCTAGCTAAATAAATGCCTTCATTATTTAAGCTCAGGGGTAGACATGGCATACAAGGTATGGTCAGTTTGTTATACAAATAACTCATATATTGAGAAGTTTCTCATAAAAGTTGTCATATTGAGTCCTTTTTTATCTGTTGGTTTTCTGACTGGCTAGGTAAATACTTTCTTTGTAGATGAAGTTAATAGGACAGTGAATAACAGTAGCTCATAATGGCATAGACTATAAATTCTTTAAGACCTAAAGGCTTAAAATTTATTTTATTTGATGCTATTTGATTTTTAAAATTCTTTATTTTCACTCTATAACTATTAGAAGTGGCTTCATGGAGTATTATTTGCCTATTGTCCTGACAAGAAGAAGACATTACATTGAATAAGGCAACTTTTCCATTAATACTCAAACCTGCCTTAAAGGTCAATTTTTATCTAGAATGTGAAGCATAGGTGAGACATAGAGTTCTCTTTTCATCAGTGTTGACTTTTTGTATTTAGATCAGGTTATATGCATGTTTTATCTACAGTCATGAAACTTGGGTATATTCATCATGGAGTGTACTACTCACTATGAGTAGATAAAGTAACCTACTTTTCATGTTCCAGTGGCTACATGAAGATTTTATATTTGGTTCTCTGACACTGTTGTATGTTCAGCCATGAAACTTAAATGGGTCAATTTGTCTTGCAGGGTCCTACTGCTGCCTAGACAACTATGGTCTTTTGACCCAATTATTTAGTCTACTGGTCATAAACCAAAAGAACTTATGATGTGGCGCAAAGTCAGTCTTCTTCTGTATGTTGTTTCTTGGTCTGATGTCTGTTGGTCCATTGGCACAAGTTTGTTACCACTACTCATCCTAAACTACAGGGAGGATTGACATAAGTTTCAGATAAACATTCATTCCAAGGTCATGTTGGTCCTAAATGAAAAGGGCGTTGCAAGGATATCAAAAATGGCCACAAAAAAAGGCAATCTTGAAAAATATTTTATCACTTCTTCTTCTGAATGGATATCCTTATCAGCATGGGCTTATTTACAGTAAGATTTCTTAATGATATTTTGTTGGTCTAATACAGATAGTACCAATCTGACATCCAGTATAGCCACTATGGCAGTCATCTTGAAAATCTTGTTATCTCATCTTCTCCTGCATGAAAAGTTGTATCCACATGGGATTTTCACAAGAAGGCTTCCTACAATGTCTAGTTTATTGTAAATGAAAATGGTTCTGCTCATCAAGTATGGCTTCAACACTTGACAGTTTAAAGAGTAGAGATGGTCTTTTTTTGAATTCCTAGACAATTTTTTAGACTGTGGAGCATCAGTCCCTTCTAGGGACTCTGTTAACTCAAATGGTCATAGACAAAAAGAGCTTTTTTAGTGGCTTTTCATAGCACAAGTTTGTTATTGCTGGTTCTCCTAAACTGCAGTGAGGATTGCTGTCAAACTTTTCTGACATTCATCTCTAGTTTTTGTTGGTCCTAAACTGCAGGGAGGATTGCTTTCAAACTTTTCTGACATTTGTCTCAAGTTTTAGTTGGTCCTAAATAAAAAATAGTACCATTTGGACATCTAGTATGACCATCATAGCAGTTATCTTGAAAATTGTATTACTTGTAAATGGATGGTCATCTTGACATGGGGTTTCACTAAAAGATTATTTATGATGTTTGATTGGTCCTAAATAAAACTGTGCCGATTCAAGTTATTTTGCTGTGCTGTAAAACACTAAAGCGTTATAAATTTTGAAAATCTTGTTATAGCTACTTGTTCTAAACAGACAGTTTTATCAACATGAAACTTTTACTACAAGACTTACAATGATGTCTTGTTGATCCTTAGTAAAAACTGCTTGTTGGAGATGCCTTCAGAATCCATCGCAGTGGCCATCTTGAAAATCTTGTTTTTGCTATTCATCTTGAATAGATGCTTGTTGAACTTGCAACCTAATTTACAGAACAATTTATTGGCCATGCTGTTCCTATTTACTTTACTTATTCTATTCAGACCTCCAGGTGTATTTGAGTTTCCCAACTTTGCCAAAGGTTCCAGAGATGTAATGGATGCTGTGATTGTAGCAACTGATCAAGGTTCAACAACAATCATAGGTAAGCATATATGTTCCTGTCAGTATCTTCAAATAAAACTATTATCTACCATATTTCACTTAACTAATAAAAGAAATCCATATACAGTCAGACCTCGGTTATCTCGAGAACCCATATATATGACGAGCATTTTGGTCAGATCCTGAAAAAAAACTTCTTTGTTATGCTAATTTTTCCCTACTTATCACAACCCCTATTAAGTTATAACCCCGTTATGTCGGGCATAAGTTTCAGTCTGAAGTGACATGTAGACCCATTTAAAATGATGAAATGAAACTTTCATTGTCTGTCTCGGAGTCATTTTACACTGGCAAGGTTGGAAAAAAGTCTGTACAAGACCAAATTTTACCACTTCAAATGCTAATCAACCAATCTCATCAGTACATGGTTTATGACTTGCATGGAGTGGAGAAAATTATGTTGTAATTATATTATAAACAATACTGTAAAGAAATTGAATGAGTTTCTGACCTTTACAGGAGCTGCATTCATAATGGACAGTCACATGTCAGCACCACAAAAATATGGTTCGCTGCACAAAGCATCACAAATTTTATATTATCTTCAACTCTGTATATTATCAGGTCAACATAATTCGTTTTACACTATATGTTTAAATCGAATTACATGTATTTACTTTAAGCTACATTTAATGATGCAGTTACAGATAGAATAATCAGAATGTTTTGTGGAACAAACTATAGTGTAAACCCCATTCTAATATCATCAAGGTCAGTCACTAACTTAATCCATGCACAATTAACAACTTTGATTCAGAGTGTCTTTTTGTTAATAAAGTTAATCGGTAGTTAACAAGTGTTTCCAGGCATGGTGGACATGTAAGTCTTTAACCGTTTGTATGGCTAGATCACATGACTTACAGCCACTGATAGAGGCTTACTTCAGTACTTTGTAGATTAATTGTACTGTGTCAGTACAGTAAACAAGTTTGAGATGAAGCTTAATTACTCTTCAGCCAAATAAAAATGACGGTCCTGATTGAAAGCGAGATTCTTTCAAGAAAAAGATCTATATCTTGTCACACATACAACAGAACAAAAACAAGTCTGGTTATCAAAATGTAATTGCCTTGGACTGCCTCATTAACATGCTCACATAGAAACAACTCCCCTCTTTTTTCCAGGAGGAGGAGATACAGCCACATGTGCTGCTAAGTTTGGTGGAGAGGATAAAGTCAGCCATGTTAGCACAGGAGGGGGAGCAACTCTGGAACTTTTGGAAGGTAAGAAAGCCACATTTACTTTTCTCCCTATGGCAGATTTTAATTTTATTGAATATATATATATATAACCTTTGACCCTGGATTCCATTTAAATTTCCTGGCCAGACAATAGAGTGGAAATATACTTCACTCATTTTGCTCTATATGTAACTGATCTTTTATGGTTTATAAGCATAGAATTTTTGCTGAATGTCTGAATCAAGAAATCCCAGTAATTTCTTGTGCACGACCCAAGTTCAGTATTATCAGTTGTTGGGACAGAAGGCCTAGTTCAGTCCTATCATTTGTTGGGATGGAAGGCCTAGTTCAGTCCTATCAGTTAGGACAGAAGTCCTTAGTTCAGTCTATCATTTGTTGGGACAGAAGACATGGTTCAGTCATATCTCTTGTTGGGACAGGGCCTAGTTCAGGCTTATCAGTTGTTGGGGCAGAAGCCCTAAGTTCAGTCTTATCAGTTGTTGGGGCAGAAGGCCTAAGTTTAGTCCTGTCAGTTGTTGGGTAAGAAGATTTTTGTTTAAATTCACTGGAGCAAAAATACTTTGATTTTGGTTTCTAAATGACAGTTCAGATACTGCAACCAGCTTCATTGACACTTGTAATTGAAAAAAGTTTTTGCTTAATTGGAGGATCAAAGGTTGATGATTCTGGAGCTGAAATTATATTTTTATGTTTGGGACATCAAAAATAGTTGAATATCTAACATTGTATTGATTGTCTTTAAAACATCTTACATGCATGTAGACATTTAAAAGTGCACTTATTTAAAACAATTTAAGCCATTTTTCAACAAACACACACATTCAGGGCACATTTTTTTGCCTTGTAGTCATCATACACAAATCTCAATGTGTCCTTGCATGTTTTCGATTTTAGTAGTGTTCATTTCACTACAGGAATGCCATGCTGTGCAACAGAAGTTAAAATTGGATAATATAAGTGTATGCTAGATTGTCTGTTGAGGCTAGTTAACGTTTGCCAATTATATTTCAAGACAGATAGTTGCCTTGAAGTTTTCCTACAAAGATTTGTTATATGTGAATCAAATTGCAATTATGAATTCTTTGAAGTCATTATGAATTCTTATCAGTTCAATTATTTATTCATAGTTTGACAGTGCTGATTATGTTAAGTACAGTGCCGACTTCATGCTGAATGTCTTTTTACACATGCACCCCCTGCAATTGCTTGAAATTTTTCAAGATTGGCTTGTAATTTGGTTGGAGTGAACCAGTCAGTCAGAACTTTGGACTCTCTTTCAAGTGTGTCAAAGTCTGATGAGGAAAGAACAAAAAGTATTATAAACAGTATGATTATATAAAGAGTGATATTTTTTTTAAAAGTAATAAATATCATTCATAAAATCATTAAAGAGTTATGTTCCGAGGATTCATCCTGAGGAACCCCTTTTTGAATTTAAGTCCATCTACTCAAGACACCATGCATTGTAATTTGCTAGTTTTGATTTGACCAATAGCTCTGTAAGAAATCTATGGACCATCTGACATATAATAAGCCCATGCAAATGAAAATACCATAAGAGAGATGGTCAAAAGCCTCAGTTAAAATCCATCAAAACTGTAGCTACATATGTTCTTTATCAAGAGCCTTCTTCCAGTCATCAAGTAAACATAATGGAGTGGTCTAGCATCCATGACCTTTATGAAAAGCACCCAATATTAAACATTTTCTCAAAAGTTATGATTACTGGGTCTTAATTGATTTCTAAAAAGTTTGGAAATGATGGGTAAAATGCTAACAGGCCTTTTGTTTCTCAATCAAAAGGATTTTTCTTTTTGAAAATTGAAACTACTTGAGCTTCCTTTCATTAGGAACAACAAATGACTGTAAAGTTTTGTTTATCAAATCTGTAAAATGACAAGCAAGGATTGATGCCAAAACCATTAACAATTTGGTGGAAATTTTATCCTCTCCAGTAGCTTTTTTGATTTAAACTGCTCATTGTTTTATACATGTTTTCATGATTAACCTGATTATCTGAATTACTACTGTCCTAAATAACCTGGATGCTTTGACAAGTTAAAGAGTCAAAAGGAACATTGCTGCCAGTGTCCAGTGCCACATTTACAGAAAAATCGGTGAAGATCAGATTTCAGATATTTCCCTGGTATTCATATTATATTGTTTATAGATATCTACAAGTTATAGGCATATATTAACTAAATTCAAAAGATTTTGCTAAGCCGCTACTTTATGTATCCTCCGATCAGCTGATTTTAGTCATAACGCTTTTTGTAATCCAGCATAACCATTTTACGATAACCTCTCATACATTAAAATGCTCGTTACCTGTTCGCGTTATTTTTACTACAATACAAGATTTTAAAATTCAAAAAAGCTGCATATATATTCGAAGATGAAAATTATATATTCTGGTTGGTTTGTCATGACTGATCATCTTGTGTAATATTACGTTAAACTAGAAGAATTAAAGCATGATTTTGCATGTGTATTACTGCCGTGAGGTCATGTTCTGTCAGCATGGTCGATATTGATTGGCCAATCGATTCAATGCCTGCCAATCCATGCATTGTTTAACAGAACGTTAACATGTGTTAAGCTTGTATATAAACAAGGTCGTTTCAAAGCAGGGGAACAGATAGCGGTAGAAAAAGAATGGAGCAGCAGGGACTAATTAAGTTCAAGCCCTAGAATAAAGTTATGAGAAAAGATTTGACTAAAACAAGGAAATGAGAGAGGTAAATGTTGAAAAAAGAAAATGCGAGTAGGAAATTTTAAAGAATAATTTGAAATTAAGACTATAAACTACAAGTTCTCATAAGCAGTCAAATTTTTGTGCACACGAATTTCAGAACCCAAATTTTGATTCTGAAATTCAAAACTTTTTATTTCAAGCAATATAATTTGCCCACATTAGAATACTTTTGTCTTGTAATCATGACATAAGTAAACTTCCTTAAATAGGAAGTGTTTGAATGGAAAGTATTGGACATTGTGCATGAGTTGGTCAGTGTATCCTATGTTAAGATGGCTTTATTTGACCATAATATGCAGCCAGTCTGAGGAGGCTGGGTATAGAGGGGCCTGTTTAGACAAGTTTTTTTACATTTGCAAAAAGTGTGAACTGAACACAATTTGTAAAATTGAATCATTGCAAAATATGGTTCATATAAAGTGTATTGGAATGTATACTGCAATATTATTTCTGCAGTGGTGTTTGATATCAATAAGTGACTTCAGATTAATTAAGTTATATTGAATTCACTATTGTTTGTAATTGTTTAAAAAATTCACTTGGTTGTGATTAAGGTAGACCCAGATCTTTGAGTACATATGTGCCAGCTGGCCTCTGTCATAAACTTAACATTTTGAGTAATAAATATTAATCATTGTTCAATTGCAGTTTTCAGATTAGAGAAAAATTTTGGAATTGAGTAAAGTTATATGGCAGAGGGCTAGATCTGGGTTGATTCTGTTTTGAGGGGTTATTTTGTTGTTCATGTAAAAATGGTTAAATACATAAGTGGTTTCTGTCAATTGACTGACTCATCTTAGTGATGGAAATAGCCTTAGAGTAGATAGTTGTATTCTAGTAACTAATCAGGTAAGTGCCAAGTTGTGAATGAAAAAGAAAAGTCTGGCATATTCCCAGTGAGTTGGGCATGTTTTATTTTCAAGCAGTTTTAGTAAACAGATATCATTCTTTCTCTCTTTTGGAAAGTAGTCAATTATTATGTCATATTCAAAGTTGTAAATAAAATAAGTATTGAATACAAAACACAAAATGTGGATGCTTTTAACCAGACGTAGTCTTAGCTGTGTTATTCTCTTAAATTTGAACTTAATACCAATAGTACATAAACTTGAAGTTCTTTTTGTGCTGTGATGTTATTATTATAAGGTGCTCGCAATGGTTACACTTAGGAGAGAATTATCAGTACTCAAATTTACATTGTAAAGATATTTTTGTATGAATTGGAGTTCTTTTCCCAATTCATTTTTGCCCAAAAAGAGATAATGGAACCAAATGTTGTAAATACTACAAGCTATGGCTACAACATATAATGTTTGTCAAGCAGTAGATATATACATGTATAGATTGATTAGACATACAAAGATGTTTCCATTGCATTGCAGGAAAAGTCCTGCCAGGTGTTGCTGCTCTGACTGATGCCAATTGAAAAGATCAGCAGGAGACACAAAAAAGAACATTCAGTGGAATAATGGAAACAAAGTCACCATAGAAACAGACCCAGTTTTACTCCACATGAGATTCAAAAGAGTTGAATTTTGTTTCTTAACTTTTGTGTAGACATTTTAAAGTTTATCATTAGTACATACAATGACTGGCAGTAATTTTCTTCTTTACTATGTGAATTCAGAGAATATTTATTTGATGTTTTGAACTTTGACAGTAGGTATTTTGCAAACAAAAATTCACTCCAACTTATGTATGCCATCAGAATTTCGAAGTTGTATAATGAAGAGCTTTTTACTGTATCATTGTGTTAAATGCGAAAATGTTAGAATCTGCTTTTACTTCATAAAATTTCCAAATATAATAGAAATTATATACCTGTTCCCATTATTTTTATCTCTGATAACAGCACATTAACTTTGATCAGTGTTTTGTTGTTTAGCATATTTATCTTATATATGTATGGTAACACTGTTTCTTTGTTTAATTTAGTTTCTCCAATAATTCTTACCTTGGCATCAACATTTATTTTTTCATTCTGGAATAGTGTTGTTTTATTTGACTTCAGTAATATTGCATCTTTTTGAACTTGTCTAATAGCAAATTAAAAAAGGTCTCACATACTGACTGCATTGGTGAAATATTAAGTGTCTTATGGGAGTTCTGTGCACACTTTCTCTTAAATATTTTAACATTTTTTTAATCATTTTTAAGAAATAACAAACGTTAGTATTATGTCGATTTTTCGTTGCGTTGATTCAAACAGTTATAGAATTATGGATTCATGTTATTTGTTGTCACATGTACTGTAGCATGGTGCTATTTTCATTATTAAAAAATTAGCAATAGAGAGTGGTAAGAGACAGGGTAACATTCTGGAGGGACAAATAGAAATACCTTGGACTTTTAAAGTAATACCAACACAAATGAAATGTATTCTTTGCATTTTTTATGTTTATGGCAAAAACTAAATAAGGACAAGATTCTTTCACATGCCACAGTATGCTGGATACACATTATGTCAAATTTAATAGTTAATAAAATATTGCAGAGAGCGAGACAAGTCAGAATACAGAAATTAAGCATTATACAAAATAATAACCACGAATTTATGCATGAACTTCCACACTTACCCATAGAATGCATGTATTCTCTCCATTTTTGTGAACTTTATTATGCTTAAATGCTGGAATAAAATTTGCTCTCTGCAAAATTTGTTTGTTGATTCTGTAGTCTCTTTTCATAATTGTAGATAGAGGATGTCTTCTTTGCGATGTTGTTTTCGTTCTATACGTTCTTTATTTGTAAAGTTACTGTGCCTACATTCTTTGTGATGTTACCTACATGCAAACCATTCTTTTTTCATAAGATACTTGTAAAATGCAGTATGTATGTGATAGTTCTAGCAAGTAAAATTGTCCTACCATCCACTCTCGTAGGAATAACAAAAATAAACAGAAATACCTGCAAATGATTGGCCCATCTCAAGACACTCTACTGCTAAAGACCTTAACCTTTGAACTGGGCATTTGACTTATTTGACATTGTGTGGACCTATTATTTGGGTAAAGTTTCAGTAAGATATCTGAAGAGATTTAAAGTGACATCCTTGATAAGGAAAGAGGCCATAAATTGACCTTATCCCTTGTGAACTCTACCTACAAGGCAGTGAGGATGATTGTTGTTGTTATAGGGTTCAATGCCATTTTTCAGCACAA
>QKMX01353633.1:19233-32147 GCA_003401595.1 Venustaconcha ellipsiformis
CATAGCAATAAATAACATTGTTTTAATAGGGACTGTAGTTTTAACATACATAGCAATAAATAACATTGTTTTAATAGGGACTTGTTTGTAACATAATTATGCAGCACTAGAGATGTCAAAATTTTCGGAAATTTCTACCAGGTACACATCAGTCCTAACGATTGGTTACCTGGGTACCCATTCAAAGGGAAATTGTATTAAATGTGAACCTGAACTGCTTTGTTGTGGGTTCTCACATGCCAACCCCCAAGAGAGGTAGAAGCATAATTTTATTACTAATATAAGTGGCANAAAGCATAATCTGAGCATAAAAAGAGCAATCTATATATTACATGTCATAATTACAGAAAACTGTATGAAAAACGTACATATTTATTTTATTTAACAGACATATTTATTTTATTTAGCATACATTTATTTTTGCTACTTGATTGGATCTGCAGTTAAAATTTAAGTCACAAAAAGAATAAATCCCTGTGGATTAGTAGTTAATACAAGAATATAGAAACAAAAGAAATGGATAAATTATTTATGCATAACACTCACTTTTAACTAGTCTAAATGTCTACAGTAACATTCACGAATAGTCATTAAGTTCACAAATGATGACTGTTGTAGTATCCTTGACCTGCAGTGGTTTGTCCCTTAACGACGGTCTGGTGCAACACGATTTTAAGTTTAACAAAATCCTTCTCCCATAACATATTTCAATCATATAACATCCAACAGATACTTCAATACAGCCCATTTTTTGATGATATATGGTGCCATTTATTTTCAATTTAGACTGGTCCACTTTGTATGTAGTATGAAAATAGAATGAATCTATGACAAGTGGTTTCACATTCAGGAATCCTGTCTGTTTTCTTGGAACTGTTCCAAGTGGAATTAGTGCAAAAATTGCCATATTTACAGATGTGGTCAAGTTTTATTAGATTATTTTCAGTGTTATTAAATGACAATCATTTCCCTTATATTTAAATATTTCAGTGAAAAGTTTCAGTCTGTATAGTTGTTCATTTTGTTCATTGTTTCCTGACATGGTATAAGAAGAGCATATTACATTAACCAAGTTTTTGTGTTGCATTTGCCATGACAAAAATATCTGTTGGGTTTCCTGCTAGTAAAAGAAAAAAAAAAAGTCCAGTAAACAAAAATATGAACAATGGCCCTGACTTGAACAGCTAATGCTTGCTTCAGGGCCACAAACTTGAGGCAAAAATGGCATTAGTTAAAACAGACATTTATATTGTGCTTTCTTTTATTTGAATTGTAGTAYRTATTTAAATTTTATTTTGTCAAATATTTCTTAATCAGTACATACTATCGTTGTTAACAAAAGGTGCTGACCTAGTTAATGTCATTTGGATCTCAAAACAAACATATTTAAGTCTCTTGTAGTATAAAGATAAATCACTCTGTTGTCCCATGCATAGGGACTCTTATCGTATAAAGATAAATCACTCTGTTGTCACATGCATAGAGATAAGTACTTTCTTTAAATATGTAAGAGGTACAATATAGAAGGTACAGGATTAGAACAAAAGGCGATGGATTATAATATTCATCTTCTACAATACAAAATTTAAAATATGTATGATTATGAATATATGGGGGATGATATTAAGTTTTAATGACAAAACATTTTTTAATAGTCAAAGTGAAGAGTCTCTTGGTTAAACATTAGCAGAGATATTACATGTTGTTATAACATGTAGAGTGATCTAAAACCATTTATAATTTGAGTAGGTACAGAGCACCATTTTCCAACAAACCTCCTCATTCTGAACAAGTTAGGTATACTCCAAAAGCATTTCTGACAGTCTGCTTGATATGCCAGTAAAGTCTGGTTGATATGCTAATTTGTCAGAGTTGATTGTGTTTGTTCAATCATTCATTTTTGGTTTCAAATCTTTTAGATGCATCCTTCTCAGATTCATTATACAACTTAAGAGATAATGTGTATGGACACCATGGTTACAAGGTAAGCTGAAATGACAAAAATATTAATTTTCATTTCTCCTTTAAATACCTTACCTGATCACATTACATCAAGATAACTTTTTTTGCTGCTTTCAAATCCAGCATTCAGGAAAAACAGAAGAATGTCTTTCACCTGTATATTATATAGAGGCAAATGGAAGAACTCTTACAGGTGAACTCCCCATTATTCCCACTAAGTGCCTATCATTACATCATGGTTTAAATGAGGTCCTCCAGATGATCCGGTTAAATTTTATAAATTCTATAATTTAAATTTATTCATCAACTTTTCATTTTCAGTGTTACAGTAAGTCACAATGGTTTATATGGTGCATATGTCAATTTTGTAAAAATACTGCAAATTTGTTGATATTTTTAGAATTGTTGTGTCATTCGTTTTGTAATAATTTACTTACAATAGCAACATACATTTTCATTGGTGGAACTTCCAGGGCACTGTGTTTAGCTATTTAAAGAATTATAAATTTTGTTTGTTTTAATGTGGTTGGAATTTTATATATATTTGTTGTATGTACATTTTTGTTTTGTTTTTTATGAGACAGAGATAACATGGTACAATAAATGCAAGCAAAAATTCAGAGTTGTTGAGAACATCCATGAAACATGCCTCTACCAAATGCTCATTATCACACAGAAAATACATGGTCTGATGTCCTTAAGAAACAGCTTAAGGGCTGCAAAACAGAGAGCACTATAAAATTTCTTCTCAGCATAAATTACTAAAGTTACACCCCACATCAGGATTGCTCACAAGTCTCATAGGTGTTGTTGAGATGCCCCTTCCACCCCTCTTGAACACACAGAAGACAGTGCCAGGAATTGGAAACATGCATGCTGTCCTTTGTCAATAATGCTTTGTAAACAAGATTGTAAAGAACAGAGCATGAAGCAAGTTTGGGGGATTCCTATGGGTATAAACTATTTGCTCTGCCCAAGAGGTATGAATCAAATATCACCCCACCTTTGAGACATGATGGTTCAGAGTCATACATACCTGTAAGGAGTGACTAAGCGATACCCCCTCTACTGTCCATGCACAGCAACATTCTTGCCAGATGATAGGACATATTATTTTACTCATATGGAATGATGGACTGAACAAGCTGCAGTTTGACTTGAACAGAGATATAGCTGGCTGTACTACCCACCCAACATGGCATTTATTATCTGCCATATATCTTTCCAATTGTTGACCCACCAGTCCAGCAATAGAAGCATTTGATATATAACTACAGAAGTCACAATTTGCTTATCTTGGATTGTTGAGCCAGGTGCCCATCCATCCATTCATGTATTCCAACGTCTACAGAATTGTATGCCAAACATACCTCACAGTGAAACTGACCTTGCAGATGGAATGTTACTATGCCTCTATCTTAGTAAACTGGCTTTATTCATAGGATCATCCAGCCAAACCAGCATTCTTGTATACTACCACTTTTAATAGCGTATCCTATAAGCAGAATGATGCATGCCGAAAATATAGCATTATCATTGCCATATTAAAAGCTCTTCCATGAACCAAAGGAGTACAAGAGACAGACGGTACATAGATTAATGAAGAGATGAAATGGAAATACCTGAATCATCCAGTCTGGCAATTGATGGACAGAATTCAACTTTAAGGTAGCAATAAAAGAAATTTGTTGTATCCTACATTTGTATGAAATGTCCTCCACCATCTATTGTCATCCTTACCTACAGGGTTGTAGATGTAGATGAACATAACAATAGTCCATCATCTAGAACATTGCCTCAGTTGTCAAAAGTTGCAGAAATCACCAGATGTCTCTCAAAATCAATTTGTAAGCCCAGCAATGCAGAAGCCTTTCTTTGTATGAGTCAGTTGCCAGCAAAGCTTCTTGCCTTGCTAGTATAAGTCACACTGATGCATACTGTTTAGAAACACCTAAAGCTGACAAAAATGTTTCAGCTTTTGTCATGACTGCATTACTTTGTTATAAGGTGGATTGGCATGACTGCATTACTTTGTTATAAGGTGGATTGGCAAGTCTTTAGTGCCACCTCTAAACTAGCAAGGAATGTTATATTAACTTCCTCACTTCTTGATTTAGTGTTGTTAGTGATTTTTTGCCTCACTCAAAAGGCCAGAAATGATTATCCATGAGATATTAAGAGCAAATCACCAAGGTTTTAAATAGGGCTTATCACTAGGCCATACTACACTATTGTTAATACCCTTTTGGCCTCCAACAACATGGGCTTGGAAGAGATGTGATACTGCACTCATCTCTAAAATAACACCATTCAGCAGCCTTGCACACCTCCCATTTGACTTTCCACTTCTATTCTGGGGTCAGATTGAATAGGTCAGGATAGAGGCAGCACAAGAGTTGCCCCTACCTCTGTCAGTGCACTTCTCAGGAATTATTCCAGAGAAGGGACAATCATCACCATCAAGCAAGGAGGGGAGATCAAAAACAACATTTCTTATCCACCAAGCTACCTGCAGCCTTCAGTGAATTAGAATTTCCAGTGTCTGCTGGTAACCCACCCACAAGCACCCGATTTCTTTTTGTCAGGCTTGGATTGACCCCTTTTTGCAAAATGATTAGTTGATCCAAGTTATATTGGAGGGCCTCAGAATCTTGATTCAACTTTTCATGCCCATTATCATCATGTAAACCACAATAGACCAGGTGACATAGGTAGAGTTAGGATGTTCAACCTTTCCTCCTCCATTTACCTATTCTCCTAATGTAATGTGATCAGGTAATATATTCTATATTAAAATATTTTATAAATATTTTAGTAAATTGTATTTTTCTATAATACCTACATGATCACATTACAAATAATCCCTCCCACCCTTTCCCACAAAGTTTCCTTTAAGGTGCAAAGGTTTAAATTGGGTACAACAGTAGCCACCTAGCGCATAGAAAGGGGAGTTAACCTGTTAAGCAGTGTGCAAGCAGAAAGATACTTGTTCATCATTTTTAGGTAGGGTGAATTCATAGGTAGCAAAGAAAGTTATCCTAATGTAACATGATTAGGTAAACATCATAGGAAAAACATAATTTACAAATAATTGTAATTTTAAACATCAGTGTTTATTTCTTTTACACCACCATGACAGCATCAGGGGCATAGAGTTTTACCTTTTTTAGCCCATCTTTCACACCTTGGTTTAGGTTTTATGTTTAGGGGAATTTTCAGGCTATATATGGGTGGGATGTGTCCATGTTCCTTAAACACATTTCCTGTTTTTCAACACAAACCAAAGTTCTGTACTTAGAATTTTGTTATGCCTTGTCACAAATGTAGTTGGGATAACAACATTACTCTTCTTTTTCCATCTTGGAAGTTAAATATTAAATTTAAGTCAGTTTCTAAGGATTTTGATAGTGAATTCATATTACATGAGCACATTTCTTGTTTTATACCAATTACTGTAAAACTTCTTTGACTCAAACATCAGTTTTATTATTTTATTTAAATAAAACATAAGCCTATTTTAAACACAATGCCTTTCTGTAATAAAATTCATATCCTTCGAATGAATTTCTCTGACTTATTTCACAACAATGGCATGACCGTTGGCCAAAAAATGGTCCATTTTAGGTTTAAACTGCACCTACCATTGAACAAACTGACTGGATGAAGACTGGTAACCACAGACCTTTTACCATACCATATGAGGGACCAGCAATGAGACCTCAGAATGCATGCCCCACTGAAAATTACTCACTGAGAATACTGCACTTTGTTTTGCCCAACCGAGATTATCCTATATTATGTTATCTAGTTGAGATTACTCCAGTTTATGTTATCTAATTGAGCATTTTGTACAATTTTTTTGTTATATCTGACATTTTTTAAATTTGTTTCTCACAAGAAAATACTTAACTTTATGTTGCCTAATTTAAACTACTGTACTGCATGTTGCCTGACAGAGCATATACTGTGCTTTATGTGTGTACTGTATACACTACAGTGGTAAAGTATTTATTTTCTATTCCATCTCCCTTTGCTTGATCATCAGTATCCCTCTAGATTTAGACATTAAATATCCAGTATCCTAAGATAATAAATAGAAAAATTCTTTTCCCATTCATTCTTGTAAAGCCCATGGGATTCATGGAATCACCATGATCTAATAATGGCACCATCTTAAAGTACAGATAATTGTTTCAAGCTAAGATGTTGGCAGAAAATATATCTTCTTCTCTAAATCAAATTAGAAATTTGTCTTACCATCATATTTTTTTTTTATTATTTCAGCCTAAGTTACTAGATATAAAGACATTGGGTGGAAGAAGTATGTTTGATTGCAGTCTGAGAGGACTGCATGAATTGTGTTCCTGGGGTGCCAGAGAGGGGTTGAGGCGACTTAGAGCTGTACGAGAGGTAACCAGTGAATGAGCAGAAAATATTCTATGAATTCACTTTTTTCATGGTGTACCAGTTGTCATGGATTTCGTTGCTGCTGCAAAACAAGTACTTTAAGATGCATTTATCAAAGATTCTTATATGGCAGTCAAAGACTCCTCCCAAATCCATAAATATATGTACCACCAAAAATGTAAAAATGGATTTCCATATTTTTAAAAACAAAAACAGTATTGTACTTAGTTTTACTATTGATTGCTTCATCATATTGTATGAGCTGTTAATGAATTCACAGTATTTCCTTACTGTTGATGAGTTTACAGTATTGTACTTGCAGTTGATGAATTTTAAAAACTATTCTTGCTGTTGATGAATTGACAGTATTGTACTTACTCTTGATAAATTACTACAGTAGAGTTTTGAACTGTTATTCCTAAAGTCTTAAAGTTTTTAATGACATCATAAATTACACCTTTTAAATAAGAGTGGATAACTACTTTGGTTCTATTTTGGGTTAAAATAGTATTTAATAGTTCAGTATGCTTTGACTAAAGACTAGAGTGTATAAGACTACAGGAATCAGCATTTACTTTCCACTTTGTGTTAGTTTATTTTTATAGTATACACAAAAATAACAATCAAACTTTCTATTGCTTTAGCTGCAGGCAAGGTGGTAATGTATCTGATTGAGCTTGTTGCCATTCTGGAAACAATGGTCAAGTTTTAATAAAACTTAAATATGAGCTTGTATCATCAAGATCTTGGACAATTTTGATATTGAGCAAGATCCAATCATATGATTTTGCATCTGATTTTAACAGTTTGCTACCATACTGGAAACCTTATATCTAATCTTATTTTGATCAGACTTGGTATATGTACTTGTATTTTTGATATCTTGCATGATTTTGCTACTTAGCAAGATCCTCACATATAAATGAGGTATCTTCCATATTATAGGCTGAGGATCTTGCCACACATAAAGCTGTCATTTTTGATCTGATTGTGATTAAACTTGGAATGTGGGCATATATTATCACAGATCTCAGATGAGTTAGATAATGAGCAAGATCAACTCATGTTAATGAGGTCATCTTGAAGCCAATCAACTGATCAAAATTTGTAAATCTACTGGTTTGAGATCCTGGTCCTGTCACATGTATGTTTTAATCACTTGAAAGATGGTGTTCTGACTCAAGTTTCTTCATAACTTAGAACTTTCAGAGTTTAAAGTGATTATGTTGTTGACATCAAAATTATAATTTTTTTTCTCCAGTACTTCAAAAGAGACAGTGCAACATTAGCATTTGAAGACCTTGATCAGCAAGTGATGAGTAAGTAAAGTTTGCCAAACTAATGTTTGTTAGATAGTTGCTATTTAATTCTTTAGTGATATCTCAAAGACTGCAGGCATTTCCTTAAAGATCAAGATTGTAGTTTTAAAATCCATGATTTGTGATTTCCTAATGTCAGACAATTTGGATTTAACAGCTCTGTCATTTATATGGTAATTTCCAAAAAATGTGTGATTAGAGACCACTTAATTTTGTACTTACCATCCATCTGTAAACACCCCAGAAAATAAATGCATTAAATGATTGTTTACAGTACCTCATTTAGATGTATTCAGATTTTTTATTGATCTTTTAAATGTACAAAATAGTTATCAGCTTCATGTACAGACTGAGACAATCTCATCAACAGGCTGAAATTTGTCTCATTTTACAGCTACTAAAGGCATGTCACTTATCAGATCATTCAGTTTAATTATATTTGTTAGACATAAATCATTGAAATCATACCTTGTCTTTATTGACAGTACATACAAATTACAGATCTATATCCAGACTGTCAGATAAATATTATAGTTTATATATTATATGTAATTTGCACACATAATTTGTTCTCAAGCATGCCAATGCTTATTCTCAAAATGTGCATCCTATAAGTTTGTATGCTTCATATAAATGTGATGACTATAATTAAAGGTCCAAATGAAGGCCTACTGTCCTTTGGTCCAGATATCATTGGTGCAAACTTTTTACATAGGTAAGATCATTACATTAACATCTTTCAAAAACTACTATCTGTAGCTGTGTTTTTGGTGGCTTCTTGGAGTGTTATGTTTTAAACTGTTTTCTCTTTAAACTTTTTTTTTATTGAATCATACAGGTTTCATTATTAAAGTGTGTGGATTTTTTAAAATAAAAATGAAACTTGCAAAGTTATGTAAATCTGAGTTTGCCATGAGCAGTATCAATCATTTCTACACAAATACAAAAATATGAAACATTTCATGAACATACTTTTGTTTGGTTTTATAAGAATAACTTTGTTTTGGGCAACATAGAAGTGACATTTCATGTTGGTTTTGATTAGTTTTAAGTGAGGATATTTAGTTAATTTGAGTAAATATAAAAAAATATTTCATGAATGAAGTGGACACATATATTCCAACCATTATACTTTTGGCATTATCATTACACTTTCTTTCACCAAATTCCATCGTACACTTGAATGTATATAGATTACACTTTTCCATTATGCCAAAAATAAAATAAAATCAAGCAATAAAAGTTGTATTTGTAATTAATATTATCATCTCTTTATCTCCACTCAACATTAGAAAACTGAGAATATTCTAAAAAGAAAGACAGCTGTGAGAGAATAGTGTAAGAGCTAATTTGACCATCAACATGTTCTTTCCAAGTTTTCAGTTTATATATCAACTACATGACCCATTTCCAAAAATAACAGACACTTCTCTTTAATTTGAAATTAGATTCATTATATTGATAATAAATTTAGGTAGTATACCAGTCTGTACTTTTAAAGTAAATGGTTCCAGATATTAATCAAAATGAACTTTTACAGGTGACTTGTGGATGAAAATTCTTAGAGAAGATGGGTCATCTTAAACTTAAGAAAATGTCCAATCAGAAAAAGGAAAATTCAGTGCCACTTAAGAAATTTGTAAAGAAGAATATGAGAGTGATGCAATACAGCAATCAGATTCATGAAAGAATTAATATAGTTCATGATCTATTGGCACAAGTTATCTGACTTGTAGATGAGTTAAATGAGTGTTGAATGTGAATAATTTTTCAGCATGTCATGTGTTTGTAATCAGGTTCCAGTCTACATAGATTTTTGTATAAGTATTGTTAGTGCTATTTCTGTTTATAGATCTTAGAATATGAACAGGATTAAATATAAATGTAAGTGCCCGTAGGGTAATAAATGTTTAGCATGTATGGGAAATACTTGTCAAATATGCTCTGTATGGATGAAGACTCATTTTTGTGCACAATCTTAACACGATGGAAAAGTGGAGAAATTCATCTTCATAGATGAATGGCCATTTGCATTGATGCTGATATCAACTTGGTCAATAATTTCCTGTTGGATGAGTAATGCAGACAACAGGTTTACCAAAAAATGATGTTGTGCTTGTTATTATTAGAATGTTGTCCACTTCCTCCTGCTCCATCAACAGCTTGGTCCAGAATTCCAATGTCTGTTAATATTCTAATCAAGAAAGACAGATTTTTAGCTTTACTGGTCATATATCAAAAGGAGCTTATGTGTTGGTCTGTCAACTGTCATCTATCTGACTGGTAGCACAAGATTGTTATCACTACTCTTCCTAAACTACATAGAGGATTGCAGTGAAACTTTATATACATATTCATACCATGGTCTGATTGGTCCTAAATAAAACTGGTGCCACTTGGACATCAAATATAACTGTCATAGTCATCACAAAAATCCTGTTGTCACTAATTGCTGATCCAGGTCATACCAGCATGGAATTTTCACTTCAGGATTTCTTATGACATCTACTTGGTCCTAAATGAAAATGGTACAAGTCTGATGTCCAGATATGGCAATTATGGCAGCCGCCTTGAAACTCTTGTTATCACTACTCCAGAATGGAAAGTCATATTGATATGGGGTTTTTCACCAGAAGACTTCTTATGATGTCTAGTTGATCTTAAATGAAAATGGTCCCAATCTGACATTGAGAATAACAACAACAGCAGGCATCTTGAAAATCTTGTAATTGCTACCTCATTTGTATAGTTGGTCCCAAATATAGATATTGTCTCGACTGTCCAGTATGGCCACCGGAGCAGCCATTTTGAAAGTTTTGTTATCACTACTTCTGAATGGAAAGTCATATTGAGATGGAATCTTCACTAGAAGACTTCTTATGATGTCAAGTTGATTTTGACTGAAAATGGTACCAATTTGATGTCCAGTATGACCACCATAGCAACAGTTTTCATTATATAGTTATTGCTACTCCTGAACGGATGGTCATGTCAACAGGGTTTTTTTAATGAATGGCTTCTTATGATGTCTAACTGGTCCTAAATGAAAACTGTATGCCCAATTTTCCATTATGGCCATGACAGTTGCCATCTTGAAAATCTTGTTATCACAACTCCTGAATGAATTGTCATGTCAGCATGTGTTTTCACTGAAAGACTTCTTATGATATCTAGCATGTTGTATACTAAAATTATGCTGATCTCACTTCCAATATGACCACCACAAGGGCTAACTTGAAAATCATGTTATTGCTAGATCTCCTCGAAGGCTTATCATATTGATATCAAAGATTTACTGTAATGTGTAGTTGGTCCTAATAGAAATGGTTGCAATCTAATATCTACTTACTATGGCAGCCATCTTTAAGATCTTGTTAGTTTTACTTTTACATTTTTCAAAATCATATAAACTAGATGTTTCCAGTCGAAGACTTCTTATTTTGATTCTACTTTCCAATGTAAATTCTGTGGCCTTGGCAAGCTGTCCATCTAGGTCTGTAACAGGTACTGTGCCCAAATTTTTATTGTCATTTTAAATATGGTTTACAATTAAGACCTGTCTTTCCCTGATTTCTGCATTGTTTTCAAACATGGCTATAATTGTGATGAGAGTTAAAATCAAATTGCTACATAACAACTTTATTACTATATTTTCCATAAAAATTTGAACCATTGTACTTTAACAGGTATACTATATGATAATAATTGAGTGACACTGAATATCTAATAGAAACAGGGCACTGACAATTTGCATGATTCATTTAGAAAACAGTTTTTAAAAACATAAATACTTGAAACCTACTTTTTTTTTTTTTTTAATTCATTTGTTGATGGTTTCTCATCATTGATTATGTAAATGCATACCACTGTTCATCATGATGGAGAGAGAGGAGCAAGAGAGAGAGAAAAAAGTAGGAACAAAGAAGAGAAATGAAATAAGTTTAAAATACAGAAATACAAATTTTGAATAACATATATAAGGGCAGAAATATTTCCTGGATGAGACAGGAAAATAGCTATAAAAGTGATATTGCCACTGTAGCTGTATCAGTTTTTTCCCACTGATACATGGCACTGTTTCATTATGAAATATGTAATAAGTATTATTTAAAATGCCTTCAATTTAAGTTTTAGATTTCAAGATGTTACACAATCATAATAAATTTAGGATTACGTCTATTAACTTGAAAATAACAGGCTTGCTTTATCAACAGAAATGCTACAAGTCTTTAGCTTATCAAGGTGAAATCTGATGATAATGATTTCTGCTTGGGTCAAGGGGCTGGCACTAATTTCCATCAGTTCTTCAGCATTATATTATCATTGTAAAATTTCAGTGATATAAACAATAGTTTCCTGTCATATGTGTATTTTGTTTCCTTGGATGACAGTAACTTGTATTATGCCCCAACAATTATATACAAAAATCTTCTTGTCCTTCCATTCAATCCATCCTTCTGTCTGGTTGGCTCATTATTTTGAGAGTGCATCTATTTCCATAGTGCAGTGAAA
Organism: Venustaconcha ellipsiformis; assembly: GCA_003401595.1. Classification (NCBI taxonomy): domain Eukaryota; kingdom Metazoa; phylum Mollusca; class Bivalvia; order Unionida; family Unionidae; genus Venustaconcha; species Venustaconcha ellipsiformis. The sequence continues at coordinate 31,434 of QKMX01353633.1, forward strand.
TGTATCAGATAGTATGGTCATCACCTGTAGATACATATGACAATCAATTTGTTCCTGCCTGTTTTATTTGTTGTTTTTGCCATTATTGTTTTGCAGCTGAATGTGTCATACAACTCTGTTTTTTCAACAAATCTAGTCTCACAATTTTCACTGCATTACCATGAAACTTAATTAATCTATGGTTGTCATCCTTTTTGTTTTTGTTCTCATTATAACATTACCCATTTCGGGGTTTAAACATATTTCATCCATGAGCTTTCATGCTATCTGTAATCCAGTACATAAAATGATTGACAGTTATAGACCCTTACTAGAAAGTTATAAGTAGAGACATCTGCATTGTGCATTTTATTGATTGTATTGATTGTTTTTGCAGAGATGATAGAAAATTTTTTTGTGATCATCAGTCATTCCTGGCAAGTGACAGTTTGATGCACTGGAAATCGGTGAGTAATATGTTTGCATATTTCACATAAAATAAATCCATCAGTTCAGTTATTAACTACATGTAACAATTAACACTACCATTCTTTTAGTTATTAAATGCAGGTAACAATTAACACTTCCATTCTTTTAATTATAAACTACAGGTAACAATTAACACTACCACTCTTTTAATTATAAACTACAGGTAACAATTAACAATTCCATTCTTTTAATTATAAACTACAGAAAACAATTAACACTACCATTCTTTTAATTATAAACTACAGG
>QKMX01353633.1:53854-71182 GCA_003401595.1 Venustaconcha ellipsiformis
AGCATTGCCGTTAAGATGTACAGAGGGAGGTGATCTTAATACATGCCTACTATTATTACTATCTTCCCTCCACCCTCCATGCTGTGATGTTTTCTAGTCCTGGTCAAAGTAGGATAATCATGATATTCAGACTGGCAGAAGTGACTAAGTCATTGGAATAGGACTGTTCTTCTAGACTGCTAAATTTTTAATAATTGGGAATGACATAAAAATAGCAGATAAGTATTATAGCTAAAATTGCCAGTTCCCTACACCCCTTTTTATTAGAGTACCTCTTCTGCAGCAGGAAAGTGGTATTATAAAAGTGGTGACTTTTCTAGGAAAGGATCACACAGATGTGAGTAATAATTACATATAGTATGAATAATAAAGGTATAACTATTATGAAATATTCATGTCTTATTTAAAATATTGTGCCTGTTGTTTAATTGCTGTAGTCAAATCTTCCATTAATGAGATCTAATATAATTCTAGTCAGTTATCAGTATTTTCTTTACAGCTGTTTTAGTTCACATCGTCAGTCACTGGTGGGAAATTTGAGCTCAGTAGTCTATAAGAATCCTTAAGCATGAAATTTATCCAATTTTGCCTGTCTCATGCTTTTCCACAGCTTTTTTATTTCTTTTGTCCTTCTTGAGATTGTCTTGAGCATTGGTGATTATGTCATCAAGCTCATTACTGTTTGTATAAATGTTATAATCCATTAATTTGGTAAATTTTGATCATACAGTTTGCAGTGTGGTGCATTGTGTTCATCATAACAAGGTGATTTAGTATCGCACATAATACTATGTAAGCATAAAGTTTGCAATGTAATGCACGGTTTGACTGGTTGTTCATCATTACAAAGTTTGTTATTACCACTGTCATAATCCTATGTGACCATACAGTTTGTACATTAATGGTTTGGCTGCTTGTTCATATCACAAGTAGTGTCACTGCTAATGTCAGAATCCTATGTGACTGGACAGTTTGTGTTGCTTTGACTGTGCATTTATATCAAAAGATGTCACATTCCTAATGCAAGTACACCTCTCCCTCGATAACTTGCACACAATGAGGTCCAAAAACATAGACTGCACTGTAAGCAAGGGCACAAGTTTTCAAGGGACATCCATCATAACAATATCAAATGTTACCATCCTCGCTGGACATCAAGAAAACTGCAGCAGGGGTGGTTGGTGATCAAACTGGTCTATTTAATGGCCAGATACTTGTTTTAAAATCATTTAAGAATAATTGTCAGCTTTTTCTTACGAAGTTATGTTTTTTTATAAAAATTACCTTTTTTTTTTTCAAGATGTCCAATGGCTGAGAGATCATACACATTATTCTAACTGGTTTCAACAACCTTTACGTGTATGTGAAACATTGTGTATTACATCACTGCATTATGTTGTCATTGAGTAGTCCTTTTCCCTGATCCTTATACTCCCTGCTTTGTTCTTTACTCGTGTGGAATGCAGCTCAAGGAGCATACTGAGTAGGGAACCAGACTAGTTCTTGATTCAAATTTTTTTATTGTTCTATAATATTGATGCATTGATTTCATCGAGAGTAATAGTGGAACTTCATCTCATCCATGAGGAAATCTCTGACTGCCAATTCAATAATTACAAATTAACTACAAATTCTGAAACTAGCTTTTCATTAATAAAACTTATTAGTGAAACAGAAATATATGTCATCAAGTATTCATTTTGCTTTGTTGTCTTGTTATCATTGATCACATTGAAAGCTCTTGGAGATAGCTGTTTCGGTAGATTGACATATTTCACGCTTGAATACAACAGAGTACATTGTATTTATGATACACTTAAACCGAACTCAAAGATATAACTAAAGCACACATTACACCTAATAAAAAGAATGTATCTAATTGGTATTTATTTATGCTGCCTCAAGTAGGCATTAGTGACAATTTCATTTATTGAAATTCCATTGCATACTGTTATTTAAGGTGTGCCAAGAATGTTGTTTGGAAATTTTTTTTTATCAAAATACATGATTTCTTATTAAAATTGATAATTTTATAATGTTGATTCAGATTTCCTGGTCATATCAACAGTTTTTGATGATAAAGTTAGTGATATATCAAGGTTTCCGTTACCAGTGTTGATAACTATTTTCTTCATTCAACAAATAGGGGTCAAATTTTTGCTACTTTCTAGTTAAAAATAAAATGGGTTCCATGACTGACTACGTGTTGTGTTCATGAGTTATCAGGTTCTGAGTTAGCAAGGTGTATGTTTCTAGGGAATTCCTCACACACTGTAAAAATTTTCCAGTTTTTCAATCACCAATGGATTTAAATTTCTCGCCTGCAGAACTTGCGAAGAACAAAACTAAAAATCTCTTATTTGCTTGCTTTCCACCTTTATACATTTGGTAACATTCTTAAAACAACCCAGACTCAGCACAACTATAAAGATCATGGCTCATATCCCCCCCGCATATATCATTCATTACTGACTTCAACAGATTCTCCACTTAGGATGGAACACTTTATATTGTCTTACTTAAGCAGATTCTCTGCTAAGGATAGCATATTTGTTATTTTTTCAAGTCTTTTCAGACTTGAAATCTCTGTAACCACTCATTATTTATGGTTAAGTCATAATATTCCATGTAACCACCAATTTTGTGTGGTGAATTCAGCATATCCCATGTAACCTTCCCTTTTTTGCAGTAAAGTCTTCATATCCCAAGTAGCCACTCATTACTTAGGGTAAAGTTTGCATATCCCATGTAACCACCCCTTATTTGCAGTAAAGTATTCATATCCCAAGTAGCCACTTATTACTTAGGGTAAAATTTGCATATCCCATGTAACCACCCCTTATTTGCAGTAAATTTTTTCATATCCCAAGTAGCCACTCATTACTTAGGGTAAAGTTTGCGTATACCATGTAACCACCCCTTATTTGCAGTAAAGTCATCATATCTGATATAACCACCTGTTGTTGCACTTAAGATATCATATCCCATTTCAACTCAGAAAGGGTTGTTTTTCTCCAATCATTTAACTAGTAATTGGAATGTTCTCATCATGCATGGTGAAATCCATTCAGGGACCTTGTCATTCAAATCAGGGTACAAACATCATGTTGTAACTATCTTTCTTGTTTCATCCATTTCATTTGCCCACTGCTGCAGAATGTTTTATATTATTCTTTAACAATTATGTTTTAGTATATCCAACATCAAATGTTTTGGCAAGTTGTCATTTTGTTAGTGAATTGAAAAGTCAGCAAAATATGACCTTGTATCGATGTCCATCAGATCTGTGCTATGTAAGATTTTAATCAGATTTAAAAAATTGTCAGCATTTCACAAAATGCCTCCAATCATAAGGCCTTTCAGGTTTGCACAAATGATGCTGATCTCCCATCCAGTAATGACATATTTAGTAAAAAAAACTCTTAAAATAATAAATTTCAATAACCATCCTTTTAAGCCAAGATTTCATGCCCATCTGCCATTGCATTTGGCTTTTGGTACATGTCAGACAGGTGAACAAGTGCAAGCCTATTTGGACATTGTGACACATCCTTTGTACCTTTGATTTCACTACATGTAATCAAATTTGTTTTGATTTCACACTGGTAAATTTTTTTTATGGTCAAGCACCTTAATAACTAGTACATTTCAGTAGTTTTCTTGGCTCCACTTAACGGTTCATTTTCTAGCATAAACCCACAACTATTGCATACAGTATATATTCACTTAATAGATGTCTTGACTGTAAGTCAAACCCTGAAAACTGTAAAAAGCTAATTTCTCTTTGACCTTCCCATAAGTCAGACTGCATTTTACAAGTCAAATCTATATTTAAGGTGTGAATTATCATCAGTGAGTCAGACTTGCCATTCGAAAAAATAAATTAAACTCAGTGGATAGGTAAATACAAAAAATAAAGACAAAACAAGTGTAAAATAAATACAATTATAGTATTGAGTGGAATACGTCACAAATAAATTGACATTTTATATTTTGGCCATTTTTATGAAATCAATAGAAATCCATATTGCTTGACATTTTAAATCCATTTCTGTCATAAATCCATGAATTTTATTGTTGGGAACGTACCAGCATTAAAATAGTCCAGAATGATCCAGTTCATAATCTCCTATAATCTTGTAATGTTAATTCTGTACCTCTTACAAATAGACAACAAAAGTTAAGTCCACACTTTTGTGATGTACTGTATCTTATAAATGTCACTGTCTAATGTCATCCGGCACAAAGCCCAGAAATTCATCATCATCATCTGAGTCCCCAAATAAAGTTATGAAATCCTCTTATCATTGTAAACATCCAGTTTTAATTCCTCGTCTGTACTGTCATCTATAAAAGCTACATAGAGACTGAGCTCAGGCTCTGTGTATAAAGTGATATCTATTAAAGGATATGTCATAACTGAACAGGTGTTAGTTGTGTGGAATCATCACAGGGAATTATCACAGGGAGTTCAACCAAGCATCCTCTGTTAATGTAATGTAGGATTCTACTTGGCATTGAGCTGGTATTAGATTCATGACTTGGGAATTACATTTGACTTATGATCAAAGTGATTTAAAAATAAAATCAAAACTTTTATTGCATAAAACACAAAATACAAATATAATATAAATATAGGTTGTTCAGACTTATATAATTATACCAGTAAACTTTGGTATTAGTAAACACTCAAGATAAACAACATTGATGGACACTAAACTTTGCACTGAGTAATGTATCTGGAGTAGTGCATGACATTTAAAAATATTTAAATTGACAGTACCTTGTACATACTGCAAACACAAGAGTTTCTAACATCATGCCTAGATTTATCATGCTTATAAGATGTCTGCTATTCTGTGTTAATCAAATTTTAAATATAAAACAAACTTATAAGCTAGTATATATGGTTAGTAGTTCAGATTTTGACCCGACCAGCCTAAGTTGACTTATGCATCATATATCTTTGCAAGTTACTTAACACTCATTTCCATAATTTGATTTATTCATATAAGTCCATGCACTCTCATGTATTTTATATGTGCTATTTTTGCTTAGGAAATTTATGGCTATGAATAAACACCACTGTAAATTCTGTCAAAACTGTTGCATTAATTTTGAGATTCATTATGGTGTATCTGATATATGGACCTTTCAGGTTTTTACATATACTGATTTCCCACTTGATACACCTGTTAGGACTAAAATTGACAAAAAAGAGACCATTTCTCCCCAATAAACATTAAATAATTTTTTTACTAAATTTCACAGGGAATAACTTGCAGTAAGAGCCATTCAAAGTTGTGGAATGATGCTGATCCAGAGTCAGTTAAGCTGTTATGGAAAAAAATCAGTTTAGAAAACAAAACTTCGTCAAATACAATTTCACCAATTTTGAGGTACTTTTACAATGCCAAAACCCTTTTGATGTTCGTCACCTGTCTGATATAGCTGATATTACTGTATCTTCAGTACACCAATATTCCATACCTGTATAATTTGTTTCTCCAGATTGATTTTGTTAAAAGGTATTACATGTTGTCACTAATTCAATTTTAATGTGTCTGTTCTGCAGGAAGCTGATTCACATATCTTCTAGAGCTTTCCAGTTCTTCCACTGTTTCTTTCACCAAGAACAAAAGCAGTGGAGCAGGTAATTTGTTGACAGACATGTGCATGTTGTGTTTTTTATTTGTTACATTTGATGTAAGATAAAAACCCTGTTCTTAATTTATATACTTAAAGACTGTATTAGGTACATACTATATTGTCATGTTTACTTCATGGCTTGAAAACTCCTTTTCCTGACAGCCAGGGACAAGTTGAAATGTATTTAACAGGTAAATGTTGTATCAATTTCCCAGATTTGTAAATAGTGTTTGGGGGTGGGTGGGTGCATGGGCATAAATCCATTTATGTTTTTTTTTTCCCAGCTGTGACTCTTTTCAACTTTTCAATGTAACCAAGTGTGTCCACATTGCAGTTTTTCATGTAATCTTGCAATCCTCAATGTAATCAACCATGTCCACTTTGTAGTTCTTATGAATCTTGTAATCCTCAGTGTAATCAAGCATGCAGATTGCAATTGTGTAGTCTTTTAATCCTCAATGTAATCAAGCACATCCATATTGCAATTCTTATGCAGCCTTGTAATCCTCAATGTAATCAAGCATATCAACATTGCAATTATACAGTCTTGTAATCCTCAATGTAATCAAACATGTCCATATTGCAGTTATGCAGTCTTGTATTCCTCAGTGTAATCAATTACATCCACATTGCAATTCTTATGCAGTCTTGTAATCTTCAATGTAATCAAACATGTCCACAATGCAATGATGTAGTCTTATAATCCTCAATGTAATCAACAATGTCCATATCACAGTTTTGCAGTCTTGTAATCCTCAATGTAATCAAGCATGTCCAAATTTAAATTCTTATGTAATCTTACAATCTTATATGTAACCAAGTGTGTCCACATTACAGATCTTATGTAATCTTGTAGTCCTCAGTATAGTCAAGCATGTCCACATTGCAGTTCCTCATGTAATCTTGCAGTTCACAGTATAATCAGTTGTGACCAGTTTGTCTCAAGATGCTGGCTTTAAAACAAATTACAGCAGACTTATGTAAAATTACATTACAGTGAAGTCCTCATTTGTTGAACTGCATTTAAAGAGTTACCTATATTTATTTATTGAAATAGAAATCTCTGATCAAGTCATTCTTGATTCATACACAGGGTTGTTTATTATTTTGCAATTTGCAGGCAAGACTGTGTTCCTCAGAGCACTTGTATGATTTACACAGTAAATATATATCCATTTCTACGATACTGACCATTATATAACATGTATAATATGCATGACAATGAATACTGTAGTATAATGCACTCACAGGTCAGGGTCTTAACTGGTACTTGAAATCATTTACCATGGAATAATGCACTGGCAGTTCAGGGTCTAAAACTGTTAACTTGAAATTACATACAGTAGTAAAATGCACTGGCAGTTCATGTTCTTAAACTGTTTACTAAAATCACATACAGTAGCATATTGCACTGGCAGATCATGGTCTTAAACTGTTAACTTGAAACTACATACAATAGCATAATGCACTGGCAGGTCATGGTCTTAAACTGTTAACTTGAAATTACATACAGTAGCATAATCCACTGGCAGGTCATGGTATTAAATTGTTAATTTGAAATTACATACAATAGCATAATGCACTGGTAGGTCATGGCTTTAAACTGTTAACTTGAAATTACATACAATAGCATAATGTACTGGCAGGTCATGTCTTTAAACTGTTAACTTGAAATTACATACAATTGCACTGGCAGGTCATGGTCTTAAACTGTTAACTTGAAGTACAATAGCATAATGCACTGGCAGGTCATGGCCTTAAACTGTTGACTTAAAATTACTTACAATAGCATAATGCACTGGCAGGTCATAGTTTGAAACTGTTTACTTGAAATCATTGATGGAATGATAACATTGAGTCTGATCTTCCTATATATAAGTGACTAGCAGATAGGGTTCTACGTAGTTAGAAGATGGTTGTGCAGGCCATTAAGCGATTAAAGAAGCTTTGATAGTCTTATCTTCTTGTTTCAGTGGAAATTATCTGCGGAGAAGTGAGAAAGTCAGAGATGCCTGTACCGCTTACCTGAATAAGCAGAATGTTTTTCATTCTGATGTCCTGATAGTTAAGGTAAACAACAGTTTATGATAAGAAGAATGCCATCAGTATGATGTGACTAGATTGGAAAGCTTTGTTAAGTTAGAATGGTATAATACTTCTCACAATGCATCCTGTTACATCACTGTGGTGTCATGAAAACTTGAGTTAAATGCAAAGATTACGACAGATTACTGTAGCATGAAATATAGTTCACAGTGACCTAATTCTGACTGATGGATACAATATTCATGATGCAACTATATACCTAACTACATGACTGTACAAGCAATATCTAAGTTATAGTTGTGCTTGTTTTCACTGATATCTGTATTACTACCCATAAATTATTACCTACTAAGTCATGTAACTCTACGGGAAGTTGAATCAGAGAATGACCTAAAAACAAAACATAAGCTAAGTATTTGATGTCAGATGGTGAACAGATGTATAGATGGACAGATGTAAATCTATAAATTGGAACTGCTTTGCTATCAAGTCAAAACTGATGACAAAAGTTTGCTAAAATATGGCTTCAGATTACTGCCTGTCATTAACTGCAGCTTGTCCTTTAGAGATAACATTTTCTATCTGTCCATCTGCCTACCTGTTCACTCTTGGAACCACCACAACTCCACATCATGTACTGGTACACATTATTGGATGTCATTTGGTAGGAGCATTGCCGATTGCAGGTAGATTAGGGTTTAGTTAGGTCAAATTTTGATTCAGTTATTGCCCATTTGATCAATTTTAAATCCTCATTACAGCAGATCCTTGTAACCAGCAGAGCCCAAGAATCATTAAACATATGCTGGTGCAATTTGGTCAGTGTATTGTCTTATAGTCCTAGATTTGAGGAGAACAGTGCTGTATTTGAGAATACCTTTTTTGCTGTCAGAAGTTTAATTTTGACAGCAAAACATTAGAGGAGCCAGAAAAATGAATATTTGCATTATTTTTAAACCACCATTAATATACTGTAATCCTTAAAAACTAGACTGTTATCCTAATTCTAACACTCTTTGGAAAATTTTCACCAAGTTACCCAACAATTGTAATTCTTGGAACAATGTTGTAGTGAAAGTTATTAATTTACAAATTTTGATATTGAACCATTAAAAAAGTACATTACATTTGCAGGTTTGGTAGATTAGAAGTTTTATTTTGGCATGTTAAGAAAAGCTGACATTTTTTTATATGACACTAATTTTGGCTTCATCCACCCAGGCATTAGATAAGACAGGTGCGATTTTGTTGGTCTTGCATCATCACATGGTAATTATTCACCCTAGAAACAGTACATCATTTAGTAACTTTAGTCAAACCAATAGGAAACTTTTTTGAAAGATGTTGATATAGTTTTAATAAGTTCTCAAACAGCATTTTCAGCATAAGTTTAAAATATTTCATCACGAAGGAAGTAGCTTGATATGAAAGTGTTATAATCTTATTTGTATTTATTTTAATATTCAACCCAACTTTTTCTGTTGTAACAAAGCTACTTGACTAGCCTAGTGGGTTTATTAGCAGGGAATTATTTGCCAGTCATACTCAGTTTTCAAAATTGCTTTCTGCCTGATGGTTCCAAATCCACAAGTTTTAGTGCAGACCTCATTTTCAAATGATTTAACTTTTTGTTTGATTAGGTACTCAAGGAAAGTCCTGCAGAATTTGAACATTATTTTCAAACACTGTATATTCTTGAAAATGTATTCTGTAAGATGTAAATTGTAGTTTTAAAACAGTTTTGGGAATCTTACATTCTGAAAGACATTATAAATATATTTTATTTCAGAGCAACCACTGCTAGTATACAATTTTATAATGTTAAGATAATAATAATCAAGCTTATTCATGTACCACCAATGCCATGCGAACAAACTGCATCAAGAACATGTTTGATTTCATGCAATTATGAAATCATCCATTATTTAAATGAGATCCTGGATTATTCTGGTGGACTTAGAGTGTTTTTTAAGTAGTACATCATTATTAGGCTGACCCAGTCTACTTGCTAATAATCAACATTGTCATTGTATCCAAAGAGTGAATCAGTTCTTCCTGCTTATTTCCAAAAGTTTATTCCAGTTTAATAACATATTCCTGATATTGTTGGTTTCAGTTCTTATCAAAAGTGATTCACATGCAGCTGTTAGAACAGGACCTTAGAAATGAGGAACATCAAGGTACAAAACTTAGGTGTATATATGTAAGGGGAAAAGTCTAGCCTATGCTGGTTAAGGGTGTGTTTTAAGTGGGGGCAATCATTTTAGTGTCACAGCTCTGTGTTAAATATGTGTAACAATTCAGATACAGATAGGGTATCATAACCTAATCTTTGATAATATATTTTATCAAAAGTATGAAATGGATTTATCCACTGTTTTAGTGATAACATCATTTGATAATAAGGTACATGGACATCATATAATCCATAGAATTTTAGATCTGTATTGATTCTTAATGTTTTAGAACAGATTCCTGGTAATTATTTAATATAAAATTTGCAGTGTTGTATTTAAATCTGCCATTAGTTGTTGCATTGTAAACCAATATTTTCAAATGCATACAAAATTGTATTATGTTTTACAACCCACAAAAAGGTATGCCTATACTGTATTTTGTTTCTCATATATTTTAAATAGGATTAAATAACTAAATGTCATTATAAATTTACACAATATAACACAAGTTTAAAATGTTTTACTTAATAATTGCAAGTTATAAATCACTTTTTTTTCTTTTAGGAAAACCAAGCTTTCCTTTGATGGTGCCATACCAGTCCAACCAAGTGTTCAAAGTGATTGTCCAGAAGGAACCATTGGCATGATGTTTGACCGTAAAACAAAGTGATTGTCCAGAAGGAACCATTGGCATGATATTTGACCATGAAATGACTGCCCATATACCTATGAAATAAGGAAGGATCAAAAGCTTAACAATCTTTAACTTTATTTTTAAGAGATATGGTATGGTCAAGAAAAGTTCTTTTTCATTTATATTAAAACGCTGTTAAGTTTTGACATAAAAATATATAAATTTGGGAAATAATGAATAAAGTATATGTACTTTCTTTATATTTTATTGATTTGTTTAATTTTTTGATGGTATGAGAAGCATTCTTTTAAACATTTTGTGATATTAACACACATTTTCCTCCATTTTTATCAAAAATTACTGGGGAAATTTTTGCCTTATTCCATGAAAGAGATATGGGTAAAATTGTCACATCATACTGTACTTTATTATTATGTTTGAATCTTACACTGAATGATATTGATCGAAAAGTAGAGTAATCAGATACATGTATTTTTATATTATAAAGGGATTTCTATAGACTCGTCCATCATTATTTTGATGACTAAGCAATTCCATTTGTTCAGCAATAATTTTTATATAAATTTAATTTTTAAAAACCCTGCAATACAGAATCTTTGGGACTTTAAAACAGGAAATTTGTCTTATCTATGTTTTGTACTAATGATGCCAATGTATTACCCATGGGTTGTTTTTCTTGGTAGAAAATTTTCATTATGGTTATATCGCCAATCAAAATGCACTCATGATCCAGAAATAGTTTCATATGGTTATGTGTATTTTTAAAGATGACTTTGCAATAAACAAAATGTGTGTAAGTTATAACAAGATATGTATTGTCTTTACATATTTATATGTTTATCAATTAATTTTTAGTTCCAAATACTCTAAAAAGTATTTAATTGATTTATATATACCTAATTTTCACTTGCAAAAGAACACTGATTTTAAACCTAATGATTATAAACTTTGCTTATTATTTTGCATTTTATATTTTTTATAATGAACATATTCTTTTTATCCCAAGTCTGTTATAAACCATATTTAATTTCTTTAGTGTCAAACACTTATCTTCTCATCCATTTCTTCTCTTTGTCTCTGTTTTAATGATAATTTGGAATCAAAATTAATCTTTGAAATTTGACATTTTATACACATGCCATAGAGTGGAGGATATTATATTTAGATGTTGTGTGTCTGTCTGTGTGTACCAAAGTGATTTAGGCACAATAACTTCATTTATCCAGCATCTACAACTATCATACTGTGTGGATAGCTTTTACTTGGGTTAAGGAAAGAACCTTTAGTTTTTTACTGCAAGTTCAAGTTCACTGTGACAGAAAGAAGAATAGTTTCTGCACATTAAGTCAGGTTTCTACAGTAACCAAACTTTGCGGATAGCTTGCATTTTGGGATAATTAAGAAACATGTTTTGGAGTAAAAGGTTAAGGTGACTATGATTGAAAGAATTACATACAAGTTTTAGTTCTGTACCACAGACCTTGTTCAACTTTGATGGCATGCACTGGAGTAAGGAATAAGCCTATTTTGGGATCAAAGTTCAAGGTCACTCATAATGAAATAAGAATTATGCTTTTTGTGTAAATATTGCAGTTATGTACATAGAGGACTGTTTCAAATGGGCAAAGCATACAGTGATATTCAAGGCACTCATGTTATAAAAAAATTTGCTACTTTTTGTGATATTAAGTTACAGAATGATATTCCAGTCTCAAAATTTTATCATATTTATGTTTTATCATAATTTGTACATGTACTTCATTTCCATTTATTACATTGTCTTGAAACAGTCCCTTGTCAAAAATAAATGGCTTCTTTGGAAACGATTGATCAACACTCATTTCATGAATTGTGCTAATTATTTTAACTTGTCACTATGTTGCAAGTAACTTTTAGGTAATTATTTCTTACTGAATGATATTTTATGTTGCTTTATTTGTTTAAGGTATGTTTTAGTCAAATACTGCCTCCCAGAATGTGTTCCACTAAGCTTGTGATGGTACCATTGTTCTCAGCATTTTATATTACTGAGTGTGAGGTGGTAGCATTTCCAACACCTGAATCAGAGAACCCTGGTTGTCCCCCTTTAGTTTTAGTAAGTAAATATTATTAGGTTCCCCACAAGTACAGAGAGTATAAATAGGGCCCATTCATTCTAGATGCCAGACAGGCAGCAGTTACAGTCATCTGTCTCCTTTCAAATTAAAAATTCCATATGCAAATTCCACAATTTGGAATTAAAAATTTTACTCATTTGAAAAGTTAACAGCCATGACTAATTGAATTCAGAAATTTTTATTTTATTAGAATGACAAATTTTGGATTTGCCCAGATTTTGATTTACCCAGATTTTGGACATGCTTGGATTTTGAGTTATCCTAATTTCATATTTGACTAAATTAGGATTTGCCCAGCTTTTGATGTATTCAGATTTTGGATTTGCCCAGATTTACATTTGAAGTTTTATTTTATAGGACTAAGTAAGGCATTACAAGTCTCCACCAATACAATTATAACATTGCATTATCAAACAGGTCTTTCATTTTACCAACTTTTGTTTAGATAACATTAATGATAAAACTTTTGTTTATTGAAGTACATATGAAATTAAGGTGTATTGTGAAAACTTTGCTTGATGAGGCTTTACAGTAAATGTATTGTCTTGAATTAAAATCCATAATGTTGTATGTAGATGTAATTGTGATAATGTGAAGATCAGAAAAATAAGAGAGAACACAATAAAAATAGTACAATTTATTCAGTATTTATTTATGTCAGAAAGAGCACACATTTATTCTTTCTTCTCCGTAATTTATTGTGTCTTTCTAGACTTTATTGTACAGAAATAATAGCACCAACCCCAACCCCAGCATATTTCTATGCTTACTTTACCTTAAGCCAATATCAGGCAAACCCAGAATATGTTATGACTAAAATAGTCATAACAATAAACTACATTCATTCTATATTTGTTTCTTTTTATTCCAGTGCTATTTTCATCAGATTTTTCATTGATGTATGAAGGATTATTACTGTATTACTATCATTGCTGCTGGCAACTATATGGCTTTAAAATCTTACACACACCTGTCTTGTATGCCCTTTAATAGACAAAAGTCATCCAGGTGAATCAATGGCAGCAATATCCATGATAATTGTGGGGATATGAGGAGAATAATTATTTCATTTTAAAAATGTTTCTTCTAAAATATTTCCAGTATTAGCCAAACTGTGATTAGTCTTTGATTTGTTGGTAATTACAATGCACCATGGAACACAAGCAGAATACCCAGTGCTAACAACAATTCATACCCCCAGAAGAAACTGTCCGAGACGCCAAGGGGTCTCACAAATAAAACCAAAGTGGAAAAGAAAGAAATATTCCTTGACGATATGATGGCGTAACCCACATAGCACAAATCCAAAACCGAACCCAAAATGGCACTAAGGTGCCATTCAAATAAAAACGTAAACAACCACACGCAACAACAGTACAGCCCCAAAAAGCACAACATACACACTAATAACAAAAAACTAAGAACACAAAATTAAGGAAAACTCATAAATATGACTTAGTGCCGTCCTACAAGAATACGTGCACCAATACAACACAAACATGCACAACATAGGACAGGGGAGACTGGCAGAGTCACTTGAATGAATATAAACAATTGAATGAGTGGAAATTGACCCCAGAGCAAATAGCTCCCGGGGGCGAAAGTATAATCCTAAGTTTAGTTGGGGAAGCTCGAACCCAGGCATACTACAGCACAAATAGTAAGCCAGGAGGAAAGCCGAACTGACAAGGGACAACTTGATAAATAAAGAATTTGGAAAACAAAGCAAAAAATAACCCTGTCAAAAATAAAACACCAAATCAAAATATATTGGGAAAGGGAACACAAGACATAAAAAGTGAAACTTTAGAAAACACAGGGTGTCATTTCCTGACCTTACCAGCTCTGTGTTGGGACGGGAGGAATACTGTCAACACAGGAGGTTGTTTACCAACAATTCTCAGAGAAGAAAATTTCTATAACTTTTAAACTTGTGGCTGTCTAATGAGTAATGATGCTTGAGGACAAAGCAAAGACATGTGATCCATTTTAAGGAAATAGTTGACTGATCAATAATCAACTGACCAGTCAAAACAAATTACTCTGACCTCAGTACCCCATCGTTCCTTTAAACTGCCCTTTATTGCTCAAAATCTCCACGTATGGCCCGGTCCATAAAGTATACTAAACATGTATATAGATGTTTTAAATTTGTTTATGATAACAGAATATGTCCACATATGGCATTTTACCAGCATTATATAATGTTGGAAAAAAATGCTACCGATTAACAACTTATCCCTCTTAAGCACTGAGAAGAAATCGGCATTGCTACGTGTTACCTATCAACAATTACTTGACATGCTGCAGTAGATAGATATCTTTTTCAACATGAAAAGGATCTGAAATCAACAGTAGATCTAGTTTTGTGAAATTATAAGAAAAATGCCATTGTCGTGTAAAGGCACTGACAAAAGTGCCAAAAGAGCACTAAATAACTGTTAAAAAATGACTCAAATTAATTGTCAATGAATAAGTCAATGTGTAAGGCGTGTAAAAATCATAATCCCCTATTTTTATCAAAACAAACAAATGGGTCAGAAAATTACGCCCTAAATTTGACAGACTTGTAAGAATCAGACTGACAAGCCCGTCACCCTTATCTAAAACCATGAAGATGATGTCCAGACTGTCCAAACAGACATATAAAGTCCCTAAAAGAAAAACATATTTATAAAATGACCTTCTGATTGCATGTACCAAAGGAATGAAATAAGCTATAAGAGATACTAAATTAGATAACAAAACATTTACATTGATATACACGCATTCAACTATAGTACAAGTCACATGGGTAATGCATGTGCATTTTCTTATTTGAAATTAAATATAAATTGTTCTTTTAAAATTTGACACTAGTTTTATTTTACCAAAGTCTATTAAATCCTGATTATTTAATGCTCTTCACTATAACTGTCACCAAGAAGCTTCTAGACGAAAATTATATATCGCTATTGACTTTTACAAGGATGCCATTGTACTAAACTTGGATCAAAATAAGAGCGCCTCGAGTCAAATCGTCACAGTCGAGGGTAGAACGAATTTGTTTATTGGTATGTGTAGCTTTCATTGTGACATCACAGCATGCTACATTCAATCCGGATTGTATTGGATCACACCTTTCGGTTTATCCTGTCCAAAAATGTTGACGTATGCAACTCTCGTGACGTCTAAATAATGACCTTTCAAAGGAATATGGATGTATACCATTCCAAATGAAGTGAATACTTGCCACTTAAAGGTATGTAGAATANAATTCTAAAAAATGACACCTATTACTAAAATAGTCGGTATTGAACGCCTACATAACCCGTGTGACTTGTACTATAAGTCTTGAACGCAGTCATTGACTTCCTTCCACTGAATTTGACTCAGTTACTGATGACAAACATCATAGCATGGCAAGTCTTATAACGTTGTCATATAACGTTTTTGCATATGGTTTCATTGTGTGTTGACACAAAACCAATTCTGACTAAAATCAGATCTCCACTGTCCAACAGCTATCGCATAGGGTTCATGTTCTGGTGACCAATGCTATTACCATAATCAGACGAAGTCTTTTTTTCTTAGCGTTTGGAGACATAGTAGGGTGGCTGAAGAGCATCAATGGGTGCCGATCAATTTCATTCGCTTTCCTATTTTTTAAAGCTGCATTTCCATAGATTTTCGTGGGACATCTGATTTTAGTAAGATTGGCTGAAAACCTATAATTTCTATTTTGATGCAGTCTTGTTACATATTTTTTTGGTTGTTTTGTTTAGCATTTAGATAGCAAGTTGTATTTTGATGGATGCAATTATTAGTGGCATTTCAACAGAATTTGTAAAAACTCTCTACAAGTACGTTATCGCAACTCCGGAAGGAGATTCTGGATGGCCTCTGCTAAACTGGCCATTTACAAAAATGTAATTCGTTGTCGCATTCATAGTAAAAGATGAGGCATCGAAGCGTTATATCCACATATACCTGTCATCATTTTCCATTGTAATTTCAAAGGCAGATTCTAAATTTGCTCTTCTATACCATATATTTACAGGATTGTCTTTTTTATGAAATGTTCACACGTTTTCCAAATGGAATCTGCTTGTAAAGAATATTGAAGAAATTAAATTAGTATCTCACCTAACACCACGCTCGAGAAGAGTCTATTCTTGAGGCGATACTTTTAATTTTGTTGGTATTCCTGTAAGTATTTATTCTTTCATTGGCTTTGTCCAATGAAATTCTATGTATTACTGCTACGGGTGGAAGTCCCGACATAAAAGTCTTACAAAATCTGGGTAGCAGTTGATCAATGTCTGACTACTTATACTTTGCCAAACTATCTAGTTTTTCTTATATATTATTGAAACTTCAATACTATAAAGGATTCAGATGTTGTTCCCGTTTCATTTGAATCTTTACATATTGTATAAAATTTTTTTTACCGCAGCTCTAAAGGTCAACAACTAATACTCTCTTAAAAGTATCCGTGACGATACTAATCATGGCCCACCAAGGGAAGATGGTTATAGCTCGGAAACCATTTGGCTTGCTCCATGAAAGTTTAGTCTCTATCCTCCTTGTAAAGGGGCAAATTTTCTGTCAATCTCTGTAGAACACATTTAGTTGGAAACATGTACGAATAAATAGATTTATAGGGACCTGCGCGTGTTTAAATCGCCATAATGCACGGATTGGT
>QKMX01353640.1:0-11885 GCA_003401595.1 Venustaconcha ellipsiformis
ATTATTATTGTTGTTGTTGTTGTTATTATTATTATTATATAATACAAACTTCTTTTTTTGGATGATTAAAATACTGAGAAACTGACCTTAAATCCAACTTTTATGAAAATTATCTCGAGGGAAAAGTTGGCATTTTTTACCATGTATTCAAGTTAACATGATTTAAAAAGCTACACCAGGATATGTAGGCTATTCTATTACAATTCTGTTTTAATGAATAATATAACATTGATATGACAAAATGATAAATTGGTTCTGACACATCTTTAGAATCTACATCAGGAGAGACATCATGTTTGTGTGAGACAGCCCTCACTGTTAATATAGTATATGTATCTGTCATGGAAAAATTCAGTCTTGACAGAATTAGACAAATTATACATATAACCTATCTATTTTAGTATAAATAAAAGAACTTATTACAATAATCCTTGGAGAATGTCTGTGTGCACTTTGATGATTTGAACTGTACACTGTAACTTGTAGACAGTTTTAAAATATCTTTGAAAAGCAAGCTTAGGTGTTTAAAAATCTCAGTGAAAATGGCACATCACTTCTTTCTATTCATATGTATCAGGTAGAAGACTTGGGTTTCAGTTTACATGCCATGACATTACTTCTACATTTCCCTGCAGGTAAACATATCTGACAATTCTGCTCCCAAAAATATATTGTCATTCACCCTTTCTTCAGAGGAAAGCTTTACCAGAAATGTAAAGAGTTCAAGAATTACAGCTTTCAATGAAATTTAAGTATAAATTGACAACTGACAGATAGCTCTAGCAATGCCTGCAATAAAGTAAATAGCTAAAGCAATGCCTGTAATAAAGAATAAAGGAATAAAATGTATAAACTGACAGCTGGCAACAGATATAGCAATGCATGTAACTAAGTACAAAGGAATAAAAAATATAAATTGACAGAGCTATAGCAATGCCTGTAATAAAGTAAAAAGGAACAAAAATATAAATAGACAACTGACAGATAGCTAGAACAATGCCTGTAATACTTACATGGCAGCAAGAGAAGGTGGTACAGCAAGGATAACAACTGGGTGTGGGCAGCTGACACAGTCAGTTTCTTCTTTAGAATCTCAAACATTACAGATGCACTTTTGGTGTCTATATGAACCTAATAAAAAATAACAAATAACAGCACATTATACACCCCTCATGTTTAACAGTCCCCTATGTTGGCACTTGTAAGGCATTTGTTACTGACCAACAGATCTCAGTATTGACCAACTTATCTAATACTGACCAACAGATCTCAATATTGACCAATAGATCTAATATTGACCAACAGATCTCATCAATGGCCAACAGATCTCAATGTTGACCAACATATCCCAATACTGACCAATAGAGCTAATACTGGCCAACAGATTCTCAATATTGACCAATATATCTAATACTGACCAAGAGATCTCAGTATTGACCAACAGATCTAATACTGACCAAGAGATCTCAATATTGACCAACACATCTCAACATTGACTAACAGATTTCAATACTGACCAAGAAATCTAATACTGGCCAAAAGATCTCAATATTGACCAAAAGAACTAATACTGACCAAAAAAATCTCAAAATTGGCCAAGAGATCTAATACTGTCCAACAGATCTTAGACCAACATATCTCAATATTGACCAACTGATCTAACAATGAACAACATATCTCAACATTGACTAGAAGATCTCAATATTGACCAACAGTTCTCAATATTGACTAACATATCTCAATATTGACCAACAGATCTCATACTGACCAACAGATCTAATACTGACTAACAAATCTCAACACTGGCTAAGAGATCTCAATACTGACCAACAGATCTCAGTGACTTATGAGTTTTCATTAAGCTATGTGGCCTTGAACCTAACTTGCTATGTGGAACCTATTATTTTCATATCAGACTTGACATGACTATAACCTCTAACTTTTATACCCAAGTTTGGTCAAACAACTTAATCATGAACATTAGTTATTTAGCAAAGACTATTTTTCTTTGAACATAACAACTTTGACCTTTGAACTCAAAATCAATGGACTTCTTTCTTAACCCAATATGGAAGTCATTCACACTCTTTAGGGAAGATACATAGTCATGAAATGAAATTTTTGTGTAGAAACTAGTTTTCTTCCGTGACCATGACCTTTTAACTGTCAACCCCAAAGGCATTTTCTTACCCCAAGTGCAAGCCATACATAAAGTCCAACCCAATTCTATTGTGTAGAACTAATATTATCTTATGTAATCCATTTTTGTTCCTTCAGTCACTGCGACCATGACTTTTGATCACAAAATCAACATATTTTTTCCTTACACCAAGTTCAATCCATCCCACAATGTCTGGTCCAGGTTCCATGGTGCAGAACTAATGTTACTGCAGAAACTATTTCTCTTCTTTCAGTCACAATGGCCTTGACCTTTTGGACCCAAAATTAATAGGCATCTTTTTTACCCTAAATGCAGAACATCCACAAAGTATGGAAAATGCAGGAGGTGGAGAAATCAAGTCATTGTGTGGAAGCTAAATTGGCAACAGACACACAGATGGACAAAACTGTAACATAATACACACTGCCTTATGGCACAGGTAACATAGTCAAAACAGGGATTAGTCATCAAATAGCTGTCTCTGATATTTAAGCAACGATTTTCCTTAGGCTTTACTACTTCTAAATTATGCAGAACCACAAACTTATTGAGTGACACAGAAAATGAAAAGTTATTGTGATTCTGACCTAAAAGATTTGGTGACAATCAGAAAGTATAAGCCATCTAAAGACAGACAGGAGGATATCTATATCCTCTATGCACATTTTGTCAGTAAAATAAAAATAGATTTTGTCTATGCTGACTGTCAATTTTACTATATAAAAGATTGTATAATGGTTTATTTTCAGTAATGATTAACTGTAACCCAGGTCTGAACATTTTGCATGACTGAAGATATTCTGACTTATTTCTAAAGAAATCTGGATTTCATAATGGCAATGTATGCATGACTGAAGGTATTCTGACTTATTTCTAAAGAAATCTGGATTTAATAAATTTAATAATGGCAATGTACGCATGACTGAAGGTATTCTGACTTATTTCTAAAGAAATCTGGATTTTATAATGGCAATGTACAACAAGAGTCCCTTGAAGGGACTGACACTCACCAGGCTAAAAAGGATTTCCAGGAATTCAAAATAAGACCATTTATACTTTTTAACTGCTAAGTGTTGAATCTACTTCTGATATTCATGGGTTGTATTAAGATATTCAAATCAGCCATACAGTACCATTTTCATTTTGGACCAGCTAGATGTCATTAGAAGACTTTTGATGAAAAACCCATGTCAATATAGCTATCTATTCAGGTGTAGGAATAACAAGATTTTCAAAACAGCTACCACAGCAGCTTAATGGAGGCTGATCAGCACCATTTTAAGAAATAATCAACTAGATTTCATAATCAATCTCCTGGTGGAACCCCCATGCTGATATGACATTCCATTGAAGAGTAGTAGCAATGAGATTATCAAGATAGTGGATATATTGGATTTCAGAATGACAGCATTTTTATTTATGTACAACTAGATATCTCAAGAACTCATCTGGCAAAAAGCCCATTATCAATATGACATCTAGGAGAAGTAGTGACAAGAAGATTTTTAAGAAAGCTGCTGTTGTGGCCATATTGGAGGCCAGATCAGCACCATTTTCACTTGGTGCAAGCAGATATCATAAGCAGTCTTCTTGTGAAAAACCAGTGTCAATACAACTTTCCATTCAGAAACAGTGAATAGAAGATTTACAAGATGGCTGCCATGGTAGCCATATTGAATGATCATTTTTATTTATAACCAACCGAACAATATAAGAAGACTACTTCAGAAAACTCCAAGTTAATATGAATTTATGTTCAGAAGTCCTCACAAGATTTTCAAGCTGGCTGATATGGTGTCTATATGACTCAAGATCATCACCATTTTCATTTGAGCTCAACTATACATCAGAAGAAGTTGTCTAGTGCAAACCCCATGCTGATAAGACTATCCCCCAGTGTATTCCTGTTGATCTCCAAAGATGACAGCAAGTTTACTTACACCCTCAAATTTCTTGGCAAGCACCTTCTCATCCTCATTTCTCATCATCTCGAAAAAATCCAGATGCCTGCAAATGCAATATTTCAGAATTGATAAATAGTAAAACATGCCTTATTAAATTACAACAAATCAAAAAACGTGCCTTAATGGCCACCCTTATCTAGAAATCTTAAAACCTTCCTTAATGGCCACCTTTAACAAGCAATCAATGTCTTAAAACCTTCCTTAATGGTCACCTTATCAAGCAATCAGTGTCTTAAAAGTTGCCTTATTGCTCACTTTTATCAAGCAATCTGTCTTAAAACCTGGCTTAATGGTCACCTTTATCAAGCAATCAATGTCTTAAATGCTGCCATTCAACACACCTAAAACAAAATTATTTCAGAAGAAATAAACCTATGCTAAGCAGTCCTCTGATTCAACAGGACACTTTTTCTTC
Source organism: Venustaconcha ellipsiformis (assembly GCA_003401595.1). NCBI lineage: Eukaryota > Metazoa > Mollusca > Bivalvia > Unionida > Unionidae > Venustaconcha > Venustaconcha ellipsiformis. Next base: position 4,541 of record QKMX01353640.1, read on the forward strand.
CATGAAGTGAGTTCTCCAGTTTTGACTATACATGAATTCTTTATGAACCTATTTGATTACCATCACCAATCACCTAAAACTCTAATATGCAGCTGTACCCCACCCCCAAAACTATATGTGCATAATGTTCTTGCACTGTAAAGATGAAAACCATATTGACATATAAACTGTTGCATTTTATTGTGCAAACACTCTTACATTCAAACCATGGTAAATTCTGACACAAAGGCTATTTATCTGAAGCATTTGGTAATAACATGAAGTGAATTTTGGTCTGTACAAACAGGAATAGTCTGGCAGATGTACATTATAAAGTTTTGGTGCTTTGTAGTGATTTATTGTTTTACTTCCCTCTTATATTCGATAAACACAAAATTTACAAATATAACATGGTCAATAAGACCACAATTAGCTTAATCAATGCAAAAATTAAATGTTATTTTTCTGGACTTGTGTCTTTTGGTAAGTATAAATATTAATGAAAAAATTGGTGGGAAATAGTTTTTTACTAATTTTTTGACATTTTTGACTGTAATGTCATTTCATGAGACAAATATTTCATCAAAATCATGTTAAGAACCAATGTGTTCTAAAACCAATACTGTTATAACCATATTTTGTGTAAAGAACAAATATAATCTTAAACTAAAAACTTTTACATTACATATTTTGTAATCTGATCTTTTTATTTTTCATTCTTTTGATGACTGCTCTGCACTTTTTAAATGGAATGGCAGAAAAGTAAAAAAATTACAAAAAAATATAAAAAAGAAAGAGCTTGTTTGCTTTTGTTTACCTATAATACACTTTGTTGAGTTGATTTTTGTTATGTCAAGAACAATTAGATAACAAACTATATGCCACAGGAGCCAACTAGAGCTATTAGTGATAGAAGAGACTATATGTTAAGAAAGCAAACTAGAGCTATTAATGATAGGTGCATCACACAGGGACAATATGCCACGGAAGTCAAATAGAGCTATTAATGATAGGTGCATCACACAGGGACTATATGCTACGGAAGCCAAATAGAGCTATTAGTAATAGGTGCATCACATAAGGACTATATGCCATGGAAGCCAAATAGAGCTATTAGTAATAGGTGCATCACATAGGGACTATATGCTACAGCAACCAACTAGAGCTATTAGTGATAGTTGCATCACACAGGGACTATAAGCTACAGTAGCCAAATAGAGCTATTTGTGATAGGTGCATCACACAGGGACTATATGCTACATAGCAAACTAGAGCTATTAATGATAGGTGCATCACAAAAGGACTATATGATAAAGTAGCCAAGTAGAGCTATTGGTGACAGAAGCATCACACTGGGACTATATGCTACAGCAGCCAACAATAGCTATTAGTCATAGATGCATCAAACAGGGACTCACTAAGATTGTTCAGAAGGACATTAAGCAGACCAACTTGTATAAGGAAACTGAATGAAAAGTGACAATCTAGGAAAAACTATTCTAAATGATATTATGCAATGGCAGATTAGGGTCTATAGAGCAATAGGAAAATTGGCAATCTAAGGATAAAATTCCTTTAAATGATGATATTATATGATGGCAGATTAGGGTCTATGGAGCAATGGGAAAATTGGCAATCTAAAGATAAAACACCTCTAAATCATAAAATTATGCAATGGTTTTATCAGGGTTTATTGAGTATCATACATTAATTGAAAAAAAATCATTACAATTTTGTTAAGACTAAAAGTAACAAACAACGGAATAAGATAAACCTACCTGTTCAATGTTTCATTGTCATGTTTGCGTAGCTTGTCAATTACTGGCTGGATCCCCAACATTAAAAACTCATATCGAAGATGCAGTCGGAACTCTAGGTGGTCCTATAAATGTTTGCATATAAGCATTTCATTAATATACATAATTTATTTTGGTACATTATATAAGCATTTCATTAATATACATGATTTATTTTGGTACAATGTATAAGCATTTCATTGATATACATAATTTATTTTGGTACATTATATAAGCATTTCATTATTATACATAATTTTTTTAGTACATAATATAAGCAATTCAATAATATATATGATTTATTTTGGTTGATTAAAAAATGCCCTGAAAATTTTCTTTTGTATGATAATTATCATAAAGATGACAAATGAAAAATGCATAATCCAGTGTTTTTCAAGATAACAATTTGTTAAGTCTTAAGGATTAATTCTGTCACAAAGAAGATATACAACTAAGCATTGCTTACAAGACCTACCTTAAAAGTGGTCATTTATGTGACTATTTCAACACAGTATGAAACTTGGGAATCCAGTCATCATCATCATCATCATTATCATCATCATCATCAATATGGACAAAAATTATATTTTATAATACTTTACTTTCCTTCAACAAATGTAAAGAGTTTAAGCAACTTGCAGACTCACCTTCCCTGGTCCACATCCAAGAAGGGCATTGATGAAAGACATGATGGCTGTTTTCAGACTGACATCTTCTCTGTAGATTCCAATGCTGCGATCCATATCAAATATTAAATTCTGCCAAGACAAGAGAATGCATCACACTTATATTTTGCTTCAACAAGCTACATTAATGGGTCTTTTCATGAAAAAAATAATAAAAGAACTACTCACACATCATTCTGACCTCCTTTTTACAGTTATCCCTCTGTATAACACCATTCTCAAAATCTATAAAACTGTACGTCAGCTGGGGTCTTACATATAGAGAGGTAGGTTTTTATAAAAATGAATATGATATAGTGGGGTCTGTAGCACGCATAATGCCTCTATTATGACAAGGTATATTTTGTGTTATTACTCATTATAATAGGTTATCATAGGAAGCCATCCACAAAGTTTGGTCCATGTCTGTGATGTAGAAAAATGTTATTTAGATATTTAGAATTTTTTTTACTTTTTTCAGTTATCCTGACCTTTGAGCTTTTTTACCCTGAAATCAACAGGGTTGTTCCTTTACCCAAGTGCAAGCCATCCACAAAGAATAGCCTAAAAAAAAATCTTGTAGAACTAATGTTACTTTTCAGAATCCATTTTTATTCCTTCACTTACAGTGACTTTGTCCTTTTACCTTTTGATCATAAATTTTTCCCAACCCTTTAATAGAAGCCATTCCACAAAGTTTGATCCTCATTTGTGTTGGAAAAAATGAAATTTTTCGGTGGAAACCATTTTGCTACTTCAGTCATGGTGACCTTGATCTTTGAACTTTTGACCCAAAACTGACAGAGTTCTTCTTTACCACAAGTACAAGCCATTCCCATATTTGATAATTGTAGATAGTGGGGAACTTGAGTTATTGTGCAGAAACCTTTTGTCTTCTCTCATTCAGTGACCTCGATCTTGAGATTTTGACCACAAAATTGATAGGATGACTCGATTGCTCCTAATGCTAAGTGAAATCCATCCTCAATGTTTGCCAATTGTAAATGATGAACAACTGAGGCTATTGTGCAGAACCCATTTATCTTCTTTCTGTGAATGACTGTAACCTTTGACCTTATTAGACCAAAATCTATAAGGTTTGTCCTTACCCAAGTGAAAGTCAGCCACAAAGTCTGATAGCTGTAGATGGTGGACAACTCTAGTTATTGTTAGGAATCAATAGGTCTTCTGAAACATGTCACTTTAATCTTTGAGCTTTTGACCCCAAATTCAATAGGATTCTTTCCTACCTTATGCACATACCATCCACAAAGTTTTGCATCTGTTGATGGTGTAGAACTCAAGTCAATGTGCAGAAACAAAATTCATATCAGACAGACAGACAGATGGAAACCATCATAACATAATTGATGTCATCGTGAGCATATAAGAATTGTTTTAAAAAAAAACTTAATGCAGATTTTCAATGACTGTGAACTTGACCCCAAGGTAAATGGAGCAAGCATGACCATGCCAACTCATAAAGACCTGTGGGATTAGTTGCTTATCACAAAACTGTATGATAGACACAATAATAGATAGACTGATAGGTATGACAGATAGAAGGATGGATGGACTCATGGGTATGACAGACAGATGGATGGACTGACTCATGGGTATGACAGACRRATGGAYTGACTCATGGGTATGACAGACAGATGGATGGACTGACTCATGGGTATGACAGAGAGAAGGATGGACTGATGAACATGACAAATAGAAAAATGGATAGACTGATGGATATGACAGACAGAAGGTTAGATTGACTGATAAGCATGAGTCAAAGAAGGGTAGATGGACTGATGGTATGACAGACAGAAGCATGGATGGACTGATGGGTAAAACAGACAGTAAAATGGATAGACTAACAGATATGACAGAAAGACAAATGGACAGACTGATGAATATGACAGATGGAAGGGATAATGGACTGATGAGTATGACAAGCAGAAGAATGGACAGACTTATGGATATGTGGAGTCCTATTCTGTATATTAACGCTGGGTGTATAATAAAAATCCAATTGAAAAGAAAAAAACAATTGCTTTTCATTCTCATACTAACACTTCTTGTTTGTTTAAAAATATGAAAAGTGGACAAGAATACTCTTAAATCCTAGATAATAAGTCCAAATTCTGTTATCACTGGTATCAAGTCTTCATTACAAACAAATAACTTTTATCAAGTCTGCAACTTTTGAAATTAAATCATCCTCAAAATGTAACACAGAATCACCATAAATGGCTAAAATGCAAAATTCAACACAAAAGTTACAACATCAAAAAATAAAGGAATAAAATTCTCCCTTAAAAACTTGCAAGCTCGCTTAAAACATGGGGTCAGGTGTGGAGATAATTTTTTTTCTAGGAAATACCAATTTGTTCAACATTAAGAAAATCTTGATGATCAAAGCTGGTAAATGAAAGCTTGATATATTGCAAAGTGGTTAATGCCAAGAAATTTAGAACCAACATTGTAAAATTTGGAATATGCAACAAAAATATCAATAAATTAAAATGTCAGTAATGCCTACTGGTGGCAAGAAATAAATATTAATTAAATATGTCTTCTCAAGTGAAATTCATATTTCAGTTTAACAGTTTCAGTGTAATCACCATTAATGCAATATGTAAATGTGAAGAGCATTAATCGACCAACACCATGATGCCTGCAGGCATTTCCATGAGAGCCAAATTAAGTACTGTTTCTTTTTAATCTTTGATTTGCGTAAGTTTTGTTTGCACCATAAAAATCAATTAAAAGTTGACCTGCATTGCATAATCATTTTAATTAGTTTTATGTATGAAATTAAGTAAAAAAGCATATAAAAGGCATTTAAATCTACCAGAATACGTGCTAGTGGTCACAGTCATGTTTAAAGTCAAGCCATTTCAAGTGACTATTTAAACATCGTCAGTACATGTAATTAAAGTATTCAACATTAAACTGTGGACTATCATACTCATTAGCATATGTAATCAATGAAAGCAAAGAAACGAAGCAAAAAAACATAAAAGGTGCATGAAAATCTTCATTTCATGTATTACTGAGAACTGAGTTCCAAAGTTAATAAAGAACTTAAAATTCCCAAATGGCTGAAGTTTGCTAAAAGATGAACAAAAAAATACCTATAACTTGCAATGAAATTGCAGCTTCAGTATTTTTGTTAATATAACAATAAAAAAGGAAAACAACTTTAGATGTTTTATTTCTCTAAATTAATGTCACTCTTTTTTAAATAAGAAATCTTGTTTTACTCTGAATTTACAGTAACAATAGACTGTATCTGCATTCACATGCAAAAAAAGCAATATAATACGTTTTCACTGGTTACAAGTTATGTGCGTTGAAACCACTTTGAGATTGAATATATTCAAAATAAAGGTAATTGATATATAAAAGTGAAGAACTTTATTTATAAAAGCTACTTATTGATCATTATGCACAAGGTGATTATTAAAAAAGCATTCAACCACTTAACTCCCCCCCCCACACACCATTCCCTCTTCTAATGTTGATGAACCTCTTTAAACAACACACCATCCCTTATGCCTCATAAGTGTCACTTACACTGCACATATCTTCTAGACCCAGTTAGTGCAAATTTATCAAGGAAGAGGTGTAACTCCATCACTAATTTATTCTAATGTAGGAGCATGAATTTAGGAGTGAATGCATGAGATTGCTATCTTTCTCAAACATCTAGGCGATAAGCATTACTTGAAAGAACTTGTTGAAAAATCAATATATAACATCATCTGCAAACCTGGAAGCGTGTCCTCTCAGCAGCATATTTCTGGAAATGTAACATGGCCTCCAGGGCCTTCCTATGTCCCCCTGGCACTAGACACACTGCGCCTAGAATCTCCAACACTGCTACCTTTGTTTTGAGGTTCTCACAACTCAGGCTTTGAGCAATTACGTTAATACTGTTAGGATGAGCCAGAACATGGGCACGTCCTTGCTGGAAAACAGAATAATAAATTACAAATGTATCTGTCTACTTTATGTTCTTGAAGTTTAGATTTTAAAGGTAATCTTTCATAGGATTTCAAAGGTAAAGTTCAGATTTTAAAGGAAATCTTAAGGAAAAGCTCAGCTAAACATCAAACACAAGTGTGAACAGACATTACAGTAGCTCAAGTTATGTGCTGTTATGAACATAGTTGATTGTTGCTGAAACAATACTCAAAATATTTCAGAAGAAAAATAAAACAAGATTACCTCAAATGAAATGATGCTCTAATGAATTTTTCATGAATTCAAAATAAGGCTATATTTTTTTCTCCTTTGCTGAAAAGAGTGTAACTTGAATTTTAAATTTAGTTTTCTTAATGAAACGCCTCATAAAAAATTTAATTACAATCCACAGTCCTTCAAAAGTTATGACAGACACCAATGAAAACCAAACTTTACCTAAGACATCTAAAAGCCAAAGCTTCCATTTATCACAAATTTTACCATTCTTCTAATCTAATTAAGGTAATGCTTTGTTAAAAATGCCATCTGACATAAGCCATTCTTTGAATTAATCAAGATGTTAGGTTTAAACAACATTCAAATATTCAGTTTAGAATTTAAAGGTGCCTCCCCTTTACTCAGTCACTGAAGTAGCTCATAATTCTGCTCTTTATGAGAAGTGATGTTATACATTCTACAAATTTTGTTAGTGACTGATCTAATCTAATAACAACATTTGCATGTGGTACACAAATTGATTCAAGAGGGAATTAAGAGAAGCAAGCCTGCTTTTACAATAGATATGAGAAGAAAAAGTGTGTATCTGATAAAAATAAGACTCCGGGAAATATTGTTGATCAGTTGGGAGTACTTCCTCTTATTATATGCTCATTTTTTTCTCTGTAAACTTTACATTGTCAGAATCGTTCAATATTCCCCGATATT
>QKMX01353642.1:12782-33146 GCA_003401595.1 Venustaconcha ellipsiformis
AACAAATAATTTATTTCCCTAGAAAACCAAAGTAAAAATGCAAAAAAGAACATACAGTTTTACCAATCAAATCCAAAATTAATCCAAGAATAAAAAATAATAGAAGTCCTATTATCAAAAAGTCATCAATGAATCGAGTTCGAGTCTCAATGAAATCCAAAATGGAAGATGTCAATTGTAATCTGCAAAGTACTGTTGTGTCAACAGTTCTTATCGAATCACAGAAATTTTTATTCCAGTTTTTAATTCCATAAAAATGTCGTTGAACGGCTTGGTCAAAGCATTTTGTAGGAGCACATATATTTCCAGGGAAAAGAATCACTAATTCCATAAAATGAAAATCAACTCAAACTGGTCACAAAATATGCTTGGGGCCCAAATTTAAGATGCAAAACAGATTTCTAGATGAGGATAACCCTTCCAGAAGTTTGTAACAATAAATACATGTTTCCTATCACATACTAAAGGTAGGGTCTTGACTCAACAGATGAAATATTGCAAAAGTCATATTAAACTAATAAAATTAATAAATAAAAAATAAAACAAATGCTTTCAAGAAAAAAATGCATTAAATAACTAAAGAAATTCATCGATCACAGAACCAGAAAAAGAATTTAAATAAAAATCATTTTAAAATTGCCTGTCCTACTTTCCCAACATCACAGATCTTCACATAAAGATCAAGCTATTCTTTCTGCAGCTGTTCGTTAAGATTTTCGTCAAATAATAAGATGTAACTAGTCTGGTTCCATATCTTGTCCAGCAAATGATCCTGAAAGTGAGGGGCAATCCCAAATGGCGTCCGATAGGAAAGCTTGTTCTCCTGCATGATCATTTATTAGCAATTTCACTATCCGGAACCATTAAGGTCAGAACTGATGACATGTCATCCTTGCTTCTATATGAATAATGCAACATCACACACTTCAGAGCCCATATTATTTCTGCCTTGTTGACATCATCTGTGGTGAATTTTTTTATTGGGCTGCTTTGTAGATGGGCAAGTGTTAAAACTGAATGGAGACGCTGTCAGGGGTGAAAAACACTTCGCAGGGAGAGCAGATGCATTAGGGGAGACAGCCATGGGGGAAGAGGCTTTCATCGAAAACAATGAAATAATGGAACCTGATGCTGATCTTGACAAAGCTACAATGTGATTTGATGATTTCATTGGCTTTTAATAGCTGAAATCCCCATACTGGAAATGTCGAATTCTTTTCTGCACAGACGGCAGGATGCTTTATTCTTTAGTTTGGAAGGCCTTACATTCTTTAAATATCAGGTCCACACATGCACACACAAAGATCAGTCCAAGAATGTCAATTCAAATTTAAAAAAAAAAAACAAAATTAAAATGAATACTGCACAAAACTTAAATGAAATTGAAATAATCCATGAGTCTGAACCAGTCAAAATGACAAGGCCTTCTCCCATGAATTTATGCGCTATACGCGCCTTGTAATATTGTGTTCCACAGTAATGCCCGAAAAGAGCAGTCACATTTCCAGTTTCAGTAACAACGAAAATTTAAGACTTTCCCTAGACATTTTAGCAATTTTTCCAGGCCTTTACAACGTTTGGAAAAGCAAATTTCAAATTTAAGACTTTTTCCAGAATTCCAGACCCACACAGGAACCCTGTTGTATGAAATTACTTCACTATCCAGCCAGACTATGGCTTAGTCAACATATACTGGAAGAGTGCAAAAGTTAAAAATTTATAACGTTCAAAATAATCACTTTGAACTTTTCTTTTTGCATATCTTAATGTCAGATATCTTTGATTAAAACACTGATGAAATACTATATAACTTTTTTTAAAATCTTTGATTGAAATACTTATAAAAAACACAATATAACTTTTTTATTATGTTAATTTAACATTATGTGCATAAAACATCAACCTCAAAAAGAGCCTAGAGTTGAAAATCTGCATTTTTTCATAGCATAAGTAATATTTCAATTCACTGGGAAATTGAAATATATGACAAAATAATCAAATTATCTGTTGTAATAGACCTGAATACACACAATGAGTCTTAATTTGCTTCAGACTGGGATATACAATTTTAAATATTCTTTCATTTTTTTCCCAAGAATCATGCTAATTTTAAGCGTGAATTCCACAGACAGCAACGTTATTTCTGGCATTTATGCTCATCTACAGAGCGTAAAGCATATTTTTCTCTAAGTTTCCACCTTTTTTTCTGAAGGAATAACAAACCTTAAAGTTGGCCTTTTACTCTGTACTGAAACACAAAAGGAACAGGAGAGGTGTGAGATCAAGACAAGGCAAACAACTTCACTCCTGGGAGGTGTTTAGGCAAAATGACAGACACGAGCAAATTCGCCTAAATCACACCCTAGCATGGACACCGGTAGATGTGCAAAGTATGCATTCTACTGCTGGTCAATCCAAGCTGCAATCTGAACTGCTGTAGCATAATGTGCCTGCAGATCAGGGACTATATTGCTTGTTCTACTGACTACTAACAATCTGAATAGACCCAAATCTGTCCATGCATTATGTGACAGCAGATCTGGGTCTGTGCAGTTGGACTTGTATTATAAGTGAGCAATAATGGTATATATTTATTACCTGCGGTCTTGCATTAGCAATATCCAGATCATGAAGCGTGACATCTTGGATAACTTCTTTCTTTTTATGAACATCTCCTTTAGGTAGTGGCACATACTCCTCAGCCTCCAGGTCAAACTCTGTGGCATAACTGTCTGATCTGCCTTGTCTCTGTAACAGAAATTTTAGCATTTTGCAATACATCATGTTGTGTTCAGAAGAGATCTCTGAACATTGTGTAAAGTATTTATGTGCAAATTGCTGACAACTAAATTGAAACATTCGGTTAATAACTTCAAGAGGAATGGTGAGTAATTTGCTAATTTGCTCACATCAAAGTAACCCCTCCCCCCAACCAGAGGTGAAACAACCACTACATCAATGATTTTGCAATTTGGACACACTCATTGATACAAAATACTTTAATCTTTATTAATTATTAGCTGTTTGCCTTCCTTTTTAAATTGAGAAATTATTGGAGTGAACCACAGTTGTTATTTGCTGCAAAGCAAATTTTAAAATAAATCATGTTTTTTTAATACTAATCCAAACAAACATTAATGGGGGACATAAGATGGATGTCAAATTGGCATCATTTTTATTTAGGACCAGCCAGACACCATAAGAAGCATTGTGCTGAAAATCACATGATAAGTCTTTCTATTCAGGACAAGTAGTGACAAGATTTTCTTGATGGCAGCCATGACAGCCATACAGGATGTCAGATTAGCACATTTATTTTATATAGGAATAAGTAGACAAATAAAATCTTTCATTGAAAACCCCACATTGATAAAATCAGCCATTCAATAGATGCTGTGATAAGATTTTCAAGTTGGACACTGACAGTCAGAGTGTCATAATTGTCATTCAGGCCCAAATTAGACCTTGAGATGAATGTGTGTCTAAAGCTTCATGGCAAGTAATTTAGGAGTAGGAGCGATTTAAAATATGCACTAATGGATGGATGAAAGAAAACTGCATCCCAAAAGCTCTATTCCTCTATGACAAAGCCAGTGACACTAAACAAAAGGATCCACTAGTTACCTTGACTGCCCCACTGTTAGCCTCAATATAGATGACATCTCCCACCTCCACTTTCTCCTTCTGTAGACTCTCATATATTGAGGGGTCCAGCTTAAGCTGTTTTGTACCTTTAGCTGTCTTCAGTCCAATCACCACATGGCTCACTGTCTTACCATAACCTAGAAAAACACAAAATCTGCAAATATACCTAGGCATATTTGTATTAAAAAAAAGCTGTGACCATTTATTTTAGGCACAGTTCATGTGCAATGTAGTTTGGATGGAGTGGGGCAAAAATTAAATTTAGTTATGTAATACGTACCTGCTACAAATGCATTGCTTTCCTATTAAAGGACTCGTAGTTCCCAGTCCAAGCTAATTATTCACTACTCCAGCTAGTAATGAAGGGACAGAACTGAAAAGAATATGATCCCTGTCAGACTCCTTAATTACAGCCAACATATAGAATACCTTCCTCATTTCATTCAGTTTGAGAGTACAGGACATCTAAGTATGATGGAAGGAGGGAATCTTTGCACAGTAGCAGGTCAGTATTACATAATTAAAATTTGTTTTATCCCCTACCCAAAAAAATCCCTACATTTTAACAGCAACAAAACATTACCTTCTTGATGAATTTACCAGTTAGAATCCAGGCTGACTGCATAAGCAAAACCAATATAGAAAACAAATGCACTTAACCTTATGGAAGGAGTCACTACTGTAGGCAGTAAAACGTTGGGTCACATTCTGTGCCATCAATACAGCTCCCTTTACTTTAATTTACTTTGGTGCACCAACGATCAGAGGTAAAAGAAAAAGAAGGTACTGCAAGACAACCAGAAGATGGCTCTCATAACATTATCAAAAGAATAATGACTAAAGAAGACTCAAGGTGTTAAAATATCTCTAACTTCATGGACTTTAATTCTCTTGAAAAGTGAGGGCAATCCATCTGGAAACGCTGATGGCTTTCATCACATGAACCTGAGAGGTAGAAAGAGATGATTCCAACCCTTCCATCTCACTTTACAGGAATCCAAATAAAATTTTAAAGCCCTAACTGGGTAAGGAACCCATCTTGATTATCCCCAGCACACATACAACTGAGGTTGGGAATCTCAGCAGAGATAAAAGGTAGCTGATTATTAACCATAAACAAAGGCTGGAAAAGAAGAGAAACTGAATCACAGAAATCTTGGAACCTTAAGAAAACCTTCTCCAAAGACAAAGCAAGAAATTTGCTTCTTCACCTTGCTGACACTTAAAAGAACAGGAAAAGCCTCAAGGGTGAGGTTTTCAAAGAAAACTTCACTCAAATTGAGTTTTGACAACACCCAAATAACACATGAAAGATTTCATTGAGATAATAGTAAACAAGAAGCCAGTCTTTGAGGTTAAAAATACCTAATCAGATCAGAAAGATGAGGGTCCAACCCAATGGCAGGACTCCTAATGAACATGAGTGTTAGAAAGACTGCCCTACAGCCCTTAACAGTGAACATGGAACATTCTCTTTTCTCAAAAAGGAAGAGAAGAAAGTCTGTAACTGCATTTAAAGGGAGTCAGCTTGGTTCAACACATTTCCTACTGCATATATTACAGATAATTCTACGATCTGCAATGCAAATCCTGGACGCAGATTGCCTCCTAGCCTGGATGATGTAGCTGGTGACACAGCTTGAACACTGATCCTAGCAGACTGATAACTTGAGATAAACCAATCAAGGTGGAGAATCTGTGGACAACTGTTGGCAGACTCCCTTGCTACAACAGCAGGTCCATTCTCTGTGATAATCTCATGGGTTCATCATCCAACAGGTCGATTAGGTTGCTGAACCACAACCACTGCAGCCACATGTAGATAACAAGGATGAGCCAAGAAGTGGACAGCCAGACTTGGTGGAGAATCTGTGGAATTTTTGGAAAGTGGGAAGGCATACATGTACAGATGATTCTACTTTAAACTGAAAGCATGTACTGCAGAAGCTCTCATATCTGGAACTGGAAAGACATAGTTGTTCAGACTCTTCTACCAACTGTTATAGAGACAATTCTGTGAGGACGTCATGGCCGCATCTAGACGGATTATCCCAAAGGATATTCCTTTTGTCCTAAGTATGGCAGGCTCATAGAAGGTTCCACACAAAGAGAAGTAAAATGTGTACCTCCCTGACATCAAAGGTAAGCACCTACTGATGTGTTACCGGAGACAACCATAAGACAACAATGATGCCTTATGAGGCTGACATGCCCTTGTAAGGCTAGGAACACTTCCCATTTCCAAATTGTTTATATGAAGGGTCACTTGAAAGAAATGGAGTTCAAGGATGTGAACTGGAACTCCACTCAGAAAACAGCCCCAGTTTAGACACCTACACAGACGGTGGTTAAAGTCAGATCCCTGGGAGATTCATGCTGTTAGTGTGGTTTTCAGCTTGCCATAAGCAAGAACTGGGGTAGTGAAGTAAAGTCTCCCTAGGGGGACAAAGTCAACAGCAAAGTTCTGAGCTCCAAAGACAGGGAGGTAAGGGGGAACAGTTGTGATCTTGGCCAGATGATCCATTATGAGAAGAAAAAAAAAAGACTAGACTGGCTGTCTTGAAGAACACAATGTCACATGAAAAGTAGGATAGAGTTATCCCGTACTAATGTACCACAGTGGAATACACAATCATACACATATAGGAATGTGAGAGAATATTTTTAAGTGCTTGCGTCCCATTCTATACCCCTATGGGATAAATTAAAATTCTACTGTATGCATATCTATAGATCAACCACGTTCACATCCAAATGTTTCAAGTCTCTATCTTAAAAAGCATAAAGCAACAAAACCAAATAAAATTACAACACAGTTTATATAGTATTAAACTAATTAAAAAAAAAACATTGTGCTCATCTAGAGATCACCCTAATTCTTGCCCAAGGTTTCAAGTTCCTGTCTTGAAGAATGCTATGTGATATTGTTAATGCATGCATACAATAAGCATGCACGTATAATAGTATCAGAACATCCACAATATCTTCAAAACAAGACAAGGGGATAACAGCTATATTCAGGCATGTAAATAATTTATGTCATGTGAAGTGTTGAATCTAAAAAGCATACAGTAAATGATCTTATTTCTATAATTATTCATAAAAATCTTGACAAAATTAAAGCTTGCACAAGCTGACTGAATGATGTAAAAAGCAACCCTTTTGAATCAACATGAGACCTAAACAAATTTCACAAACTGAACACGGTATAATTTGCAATGTGTTACATCAGAAATGATAAATTGTCCTTGTTTACACTGTCAGAGAGACTAATTTTAAATTACATAAAAGTACAGCAGTAACTTGCTTTATACAAAGCTTTCTATTCCATCTATAATTCTACACTAACAACAGGTGCACTGCATTCATAAATACTGTCCAGATATTCATTAGAGTTTCCACCACACAAAATTCAAATAGAATCAACTTATATGATCCATAAATGACACTACATCATGAGTTACCTCCCATGGGATTTTCAGTCTCAACAGGAGTAAGCTCTGTAACCTCTCCCTCATATACTTCTTTGGCCTCTTTAATCCTCAAACCAATTGCTCGTCTGAAGTTTTCCATCAGTACTTCAGTCTTCTTTATCTCAGAGGAGTATACTTCACTGCCAACCATAGGGCAAAATGGAACTTTGCTTCCCAAATCTTGAGCAATGGCTAGTGCTACTGCAGTCTGTAAAGAATGGAAAAATCAAATAAATGATATGATTAATACAAATAAATCAGTTTACTATAGCTTCATTAAATATCTCTAAATTTAGTAAATATCAAATGTACAATGTGAGGGAAATTGTGGAAAATAATGGACATTACATCCACTTTACAAAAAGTTTACCATGTAAACTATTATTCAAAATTAAACTATGCTGTAGTAACTAAGAAAAAAAATTAATGAAAATTAATTTACACAAGTCTGCATACAGTTCTCTTTTTCTTCATATGATTTAATATTTCAAGACACTGACTTAATGATACATTCGCATAAATTAAATAAATATGGGAAACTTGACTTTCCTGATGATATCATCCACTAGGGCTTTAATGATTACTCTGATAACCAATACAAGTTTTAATATATGGTAACCAGTTAAGTGACACCACCTATCCCTGCTGGGTTGGAGAAGGGAATCCTTGCAATATTGGTTGGTAAGTATTTTAGTATTAAAATTAGTTTTACACCCCAAAAATTATATTTTAATACCAGTAATGCACTATATGCCTTTCTGCATAGCTGAATTTATCAATTAGGTGGGACGCTGATGGCTTTTAGAGGAACTGGTATTAGAATTATGCACTACACGTACAGTAGGAGTGTCCACTAAGTTGATAGCCTCTTGAGCCACGAGTTGTGAAGTTACATTCAAGCCCAATTAAAAATATTGCTGTAATTCTGGTGTCCTGAGGATGAAATGGTCAAATAGGAGACAGTATGCATAGTATGAGATCTCCCTGAGGCAGTTTTCATCACATTAACCACAATAAGGATACAGATAAGACAAGTAGCAGTCCATCTAACTTGGGTGCCAAAATGATCCTTTGAGTGAGAAACTATCTTGAGACCCTAACTGTGCTAGAAGTCTGGCTTGATCACTTCCAGCAAAGATATGACAGACTGGGGATCTTGAGAGAAAGTTGAGCTTCTAAAGGGAGCTGAATTCATGGTCAAAAACCCAGTTTGGCAAGGAATTAAATTCAGGTCATTACCACTAACTGTAAATTACCCACTGTTACTGAAAAGTTAAGAAGCTTACTCCTCTTCACTTTGAAAGTGAGCAAGAGACCGAACTCAATGGAGACATCTCTGGAAGCCTCACTGAAGAGTCCCAAAGGTGGGAAGGCCATGCACATAAAGATAATCCCACTTACAAATTAATACATTCACTGCCCAGATCCTTTGAACTCAGACCAGGAAAGAGAAATGGGGAGGTGCATATGCCAATGGCCCCAGTGTAGGAAGTATTCATGAAAATGAATCAAAAACTACTATATGTGCTAACAAAACCAAGCTAATAAACTTCTAAAAATGAAAATTCAAAAGTCTTGGCAGCTAAATGATCTGTAGATGTATGTATCATCAGGTAATGACCATAATATTTACCATGTTACATTACACTTCCTCAAAAACTGCAGAACTAGTTGTACTAACAAAGTGTATCATACAATGCAAGAAGACACAAGACAGCAACTCAATTTAAACCAAATATGGTCACAAGAAAGTCATTTGCCTCTACAAACAGGGGTATGAAATGAAATCTTGTATCATTTTGGTCATTTTGAAGCAAACTTGTTTTTATCTTAGATCACCAGCAGTGTGATAATTCTTTTTTATTTGGGTGCAATGTTTACATCTTATCATTGAAAGTTCTGGCATCAGATGTTAAGGCAATGCCCCAACTGTTATCATTATTTTCAATTCAATTCCTCTGGCCCCCGCCCCCAAGATATTCAGCAGAGCTTTCCTTATAAGTCAGGAGCTGAGTGTTTTACCTGCCTACTTCAAAAAATTGAAAGATCCCCCAAACCACCTGCCTACTTTTGGAACTTATCCTCCAACTTTAACATTACTGGAAGGCCATGTATAGTATTAGTATTTGCAACAGACGATCTTGTCACCTTCAGAGCTAGTTTGTAAAGCTGAATAATCAGCATGTCCATCTCACAAAACATTTAACTGCATAACATGTACAGCCACTTTGCAAGCTTGGTCAGAATTTTTGGGAAAAGTCACTTCTCTCTTCAAGTTTCAAAATGGAGAAGTTTTTATTCACAGTGGAACTAAGCTTCAAATGGTAAATAATTTCCATTATTTTGTTAAACTTTGACATAACTATGCTTATATGTAGCAGTGTGTGTCTAACTGCAGATGGCTGAATGAATAAAAACTGAATATACAACATGTCATGCTTAATTATTTAACTGTTTATGAAGTCAGTTTGTTTTCTGTTATTCAGATATTAGACAAAATTGCTATTAAGTGATGAGTCCAATACTGCACAACCTCGGCATCACTATTTGCCTAGAGCAAATCAAACCAAGAAACAAAACATTTTTTTTAATTTCCTGAATCATCATCATAGTTAAAATACAAGAAATTGTAGTTACCCAACTGTAACACTTAATCCGATGCAAATTTCTTTTCAAATGCTGAATTCCAGATTTCAGCTGTTTCTCAAGAGTAAAAAATACCTTAAAGCAATTATCTGTGTAAAGAGTGCAGTGCATCCAGCCTATACCTCGGGTATCCTTCTGGAGATGAGTGACTGGATTCCCCATATGAAAAGAAACCCATTCTCCTAATGACATATGCAACACAGCCTGAGATCCATTTATCTGGGATATATATATGGCTGAGAAGATGAAGCTGAGATCATCTCCACCTACCAAATTTTTTGCTGCCAAAATCAGTTGTCATGATGCCGGAATGTATCAAATATCATAGTGTGGTAGCCTTTGGTAGCAATTGCGATCCAACTGTTTCTCCTCCAAGAAGAGAGCCAGAAAAAGTTGGTTAGCTGAGGGATAGATTCACGCAGATGGGCAATATAGTTGGTTACTCTCGAGATTCTCTCCACAAATGAAGGTTGGAATTGTGTGACTTGCAAAGCGGTCCTGGTAAAAGCTGAGCATGTAGAAGAAGAGGGCGGTTGATTCAGGTTGGCCAGAATATTCTTTAATGTTTTAATGTTGGGAATAATATATTGGTTATACAGGGCTTGTGCCCTCAAAGACAGGTTATCTGAATCATCTTGCCATCTTGACCCATAATTGTAGCGCCGCAGGAGCGGCAGCATAGGCCCACAACCCATCCCAGATGGCTAACAGTGCATCTCATGGCCCAAGCTGCTGTGTCTGAAACTGGGAAGATGAAGGAGTGCTCTGATAAAAACAACACCTAAGCAAAAACTAGTAATGTGTTGAAATTACTAGGTTGCTAAAAACAATGTAGTAGCTAATCATATCAGAAACCTATGGCCATGATTCAAATTTATGCTGCATGCTTGGTTAATAATACTTCTATCAAAACAGCATGAAATATGAATAAATTAAGCATAATTATCAAGCAGCACTTCAGAATTTCATCATAAGAGCTCTGTAGAGGACAGAGTAGATGAATCAAGTCAAATGTAAGCTAACCCTTAATGACATTGTGTAAGGTCAACATCAGCGTGGTGAGACAGAGGTCCTATAAGACGAAGTCCCAACAAGTGTCAAATCTCAAAATATTGGCAGAAATTGTAAAATAAAGCACACAACCTGCATTAGATTGGTAAATCCATACTACAAATGCATAATGAACATTGGATGGGTCTATATGAACACAAAAACAGGCTGGATTGTCAGAGGCTATTGCACTGCATGTGTCTCAGCACACAGTAAAGTTAAAAACTGGCAACACCTGTGGTATCAAGGGGAGGTAATGGGCAAAATTTACTGTCCTTTGTCTATCTAAAAATAGACAGGACATGATGATTTTCATCTTTAGTAGGACTGGATTCTTGGGGGTAGCAGGCTAATATTCCTAATGTAATGTGATTGGGKAATGTATTTGAAAAGGAAATCCAGAATCATGAAACAAAAGATCTGAAGGTATCAAAGAAAGCTAAAGCATAGGGGTGCAAATTCAACCTTGTAATGAAGGATAAATCAATGTATTTTATTTGATTTCATACTTTTCCTGTTCCTGGTGGACCAGCTAATAGCACTGCTCTCCCTGCCATCTTTTTGGCCCTGATCAACTCCACAACCACACCAGCTGCCTGAATAATAAACAAAAGAATAATTATGTATACAGTTTACTATATAACTATTAAATGCAAATTTACAATGAACTGACTGTTATCAATGAAAAAAGCACTAGTAAGGAAACATCTCAAAATTTTTTTGGCAGACATCAACTACCATGTTTTGAAATGCATTTTAACAAAGTATTATACAGTTCAAGAACAGAGGACTTGCAATTTCTGATTATACTCTAACTTGCTGGGAGGAAGGCAACACTTTAAATTTGGTAACAAAAATGCATTTAGTGAGAAAATCTATAATTTGCCATTATTTTCATTCATTAGACTGTCACAGCCACCAAAGTCTGTGTCACTCTGCCAGCAAGGATTAACTTGGATGTCTTTCTTTTTTATATCATGTAATGTAGTCCTGGTCATTAAAGATACCTTTACTAGCCTCATACCACTGAAATAGTGTAAATGTTGAGCCATGGACAATCCCATTTAACTCCTTGATAAAACAGAAATCTACAATGTCACTGAAAATGTCAAAGGTCTCTACCATTATCGTTAAGTATTTTGCACATACTCCATTATGGAAAAAGCATAGAGCTCCGTTATGGAAAAGCATCGGGAAGAATAAGTGTTTGTAATATTCAACAGTGATTATATCTTGGTCACAAGACTTATTTACCATTAAAAGATCTCCAAGATATGAACTCTTAATCTGGTGGTACCCCGAGGATGTAAAAAGGGAACTTTGAACCTGTATCTCATGATCCAAAGGATACCTTTGTGATTGCTAATTGCTGTTGCTATTATTATTATTGCAAAATTTTGTTAATTATTGGAGTAGGTGCCTTCTAAATTTTTGAAAAATCTTAGTTTTAAATATGTTTTGTACCAAAAATAATTAGAGTAGAAACTTCTTGATAGTCTTTCTTGGTATTAAATATTTTATATTTTTCATCTTTCCTTATCTAACTATACAATCAAATGAATAGTTAATTACATGCTCAAATTAAAAATCATACAAAGAGTAATAATAATCATGACTATAAATACAGATGACTTTTAAGAAATTTCAATTTTATTAAGCTTTATATTTCTTTTTATTCTTGCATGCCTCTTTTAAATTCATTGGATGGTGATTTTAATTTATTCAAGGGCAGAATCTTCGTCTTACTACTTCCTTTTATAAGAATGCTATTGCCTGTCAGCAGTACCTTATGCTGACAACTGTTTCACAATTCCATCTGTTGACAACTATAACCCTCATCTTCAGTGAAAGTAGGTGATCTCCATACATTTCCCCCATATTGAACCATGTGGATGTGAAGCTACTAAGCAAACACTGCAGTTCATGGGGAAAGTTTCCAAACATGCAGTTATTTGAATTTTTCAATTACATCACTAGGAGACATATACTAATTTCTGGCCGATGATATTTAGCTTGCCAGTTTATTTGCCAATTTAGAGTGGCACCAAACAAAGTGTGGCTTCTATTTTTTGTGGCTTCTATTAAATGCAGCAATACTATATGATATTCAGCTTTAATTTGGAGCAATAAACTTCATTGAATATCATTGAATTAAGTGACAACTATCAAAACTTGTCAGAAATTGCTCCATAAACAATCTTGCAATATCTGGTGTACCATTGAATGTTCTATTCCTGATACTGCTCTACACTCATTA
This sequence comes from Venustaconcha ellipsiformis, assembly GCA_003401595.1. NCBI lineage: Eukaryota > Metazoa > Mollusca > Bivalvia > Unionida > Unionidae > Venustaconcha > Venustaconcha ellipsiformis. The sequence continues at coordinate 25,854 of QKMX01353642.1, forward strand.
TCTACCAGCATTTATTAACAAAAAATAATAAATACTCATGTTCTCTTAAGTATTTTTCCTTTCAGACTAATAAATCATTACTTTAATCACAACTTGTGAACTTGCATAACTTTGGTCTCTTTTTGTCATTATTTCAGTTTCAAAATAAATTAAATCTTGCCACTCGGTCATACTTAAGGCTGTCAAAAACAAAAAAAAATTCAACCGGGTACCCGTTGTGACATTTAATGGGTAACTGGGTACAAAACAGAACATGAAAAACATGTACAAACCAAGTTACCCCACTATCAAATTTTCATAAACCTTGATTGTTATAGGGTCACAAAATGAATGGCTTAGTTTCTTTTTCATCTTAAACATGCATCTCGTGCTGGACACCATTTTGAATTTTTTTATAATCAACAGATTAATCATGCATATGCTTGGCATAAACAAATAGGGGCAGTTCAAAGCGTCTGAGGCGCTGCTGTAAAGTTAGTCTGGTTTCCTGACTAATTTCACTAATGTCAATAAGTCAGACAAGTGTACTGCTGCTGATATGTGATATTTTGATAGTGTTGTCAACAAATTATTTTTGTNAATGGGTACTCATCATTAATTTTCAATGCATGGGGTTTTCACTATGGTCAGGTACCTGGTTACCCAGATACCTGTTGACAGCCCTAGTCATATTTACCTCAAAAATACATAACATAAACACTACAATTTGGCCAACAACCACAAACCCTGAATGCTTTTTGTGCTGGGTTCATTGTTTTAATACTGATGTGCACTGTCATCTACCAAAGTGCTCAATGCTAGAGCTAACATGGACATGGATGAAAATACTAATGAAAAGTAAATGCATATTTGCTGATTTTCTTATCTGGCAAAAAAGCATGCCCTGAAGGATGTAGAGAGTTAAGATCTGGGGGACATATAACAATTAATTGCAGCTAATTGTGATCCTGCACTCAAGGTGCAAGACTTCATACAGAGCAGCAGATGAAAATAACATTAATCACAAAACAATGAAATTCTTAACTGTTATAAACTTTCTAAGAATTTATAGTAAAAAATATGATCATTGTTTTAATGCTGATCAAAATGTCATTTATTTGAGGTTATATGGTAAATATTTTACAATTTCTTGCTTTTCTTACATTAAATGATATGCTACATATGATATCAATTACGTTTAAATATGATACTCTTTTGAGGCAAATATATTCAATGTTCAGCACATTATTGCCACATGTGCATTATTTATTGTCAGCTTCCTTTAACAGTATTTAAATGCAGACCATCTGCAGCTTTGAATGCTAACAGTTCATGAAGTAGGACTTCCTTTTTAAAACTGACTTAAGCAGCATGAGTTATGATTGTTTATTTACTATTAAAAACAAGCATCAATTTCTAATCAGTAATAACGGTACTGTCACTGAGAAAAACGGTATTAGTAAGGATATCTTAGGATGTTTCTGCCAGGCATGACTAAGATTTTTATCAATTTTCTTAACTACAGTTATAAATTTAAGCGACTGTACATTATTTTGAACGCGTTACAAATAACCCTAAAAATGGCCTTAACTGTTGCCTTGGCAGTACAGTTCACAATGCTGATTTAAGCAACGACAAGAAAAATGTATTTTCCATAACCATCCGTGTATCTACTCAAGTAGATTCCATGTGTTACATCTCCATGATACGCTTTACTTGCTATTAGATTTTACCACTTTTATAACATTATTTTGATCGAGAATCATAACGTACAGTGATAATTTTTTTAAAATTTTATAAATGATAAAGAAAATTCCAGAAGACATGAAATGAACCTCTCGAGCCAATTCTTGTCCGACCAAACCAGCTGCATTTTGGATGGCATATCCATTTTCATCTAAGCCTAGTCCTTTGATGTGACTATGTGTTGCTATTCTCTGAGTCTTTGTGGTGCTTTTTACTTCTTCGATCTTCATTTTTAGTTGAAATCACACAAATTCCGAGCGTCGAGTCAAAACATGCGGCAAAACGCCGAAAACATGTGTGCCACATAACGGTCGTAATTAACGACAACTTCATTTTAGTAAAAACACTTAAATATGTCATATAGTATCAAACATTATATCTAGAATGATTATATTGCCTTTATTATCGTTAAAATATTAATTAAATAAATATATTATCTTAAATGTTAAAGAGGTTTCTTACGCCATATATTAAACCGCATGCGCATAGACCATGGTGATTGTTTCCATGTTTAGACAGCCATGTTGTCGGTTCAGGAATAATTCATGACTGGCAATAAAAGCGTCGTAATCTGAGTGATTAGTGCACGCAAGGAGGAAATTAAATCCGTATCTCTTAACGGATTGGTATTTAGAATTTTTAGCTTTTTGTTTTCAATCATGCAATCTCTCCCTTTCTCGCTTTTGCTGATGAACATAGTTTAAAATATGTGAAACATGGGCTACTGTAAAATTTTACACGGTGATATACTGTACATCTTCTCCCTCATCATATATATCTGTCCAGCCGCAGAAGCTTCCATGCACTTGACACTTTACCTTTCATTACCTGATTAGTACACCACATTGCGTCATTATTTATTTATTTATTTACAACTATTATACAAGCTTCTTTACATTTGTAAAAGATATGACAATGTAACAGTATCATGTAATTATTTTGAATGTATGCTAGTTAGAATCAATAGTTATGAAAGTAAAACCTCTTGAGATGGTTGAAAAGTATGCTCAATAATCAAAAGTATACATTTTTCTTAAAGTACCTTTTGTATCAGTAATTACAGAAATGAAACTGACGGTAATAATCTACAACTTTTTACAAGCATTAAAAATGCAGTGATTATAATAAAAGTCGTGCAGGTCATGTAGGCATTCAACACTCAATATTTCAGTAATGGGTGTCATTTTTTTAGAATCTGATTATGCATACCTTTACATGGCAATTATTCACTTTATTTGGATTTTCATGAATCCATATTCCTTTGGTAGGTCATTATTTATCTGCCCCAAGAAGTACACATAAAAACCAATGTTTGTAGTGTGTGGACATTTTTGGACAAGATCAACCTAAAGGTGTGATTGAGTACAATCAGGATTGAATGTTGCAAGTTGTGATGTCACAAAGAATGCTACACATGTTGATAAACAAATTCATACTACCTTTTTTGTGACGATCATAGACTTGGCTTACTTTTTTCTTGACCCCATTTATTATATGGACACCATGGTAAAAGTTCATAGTGATTGAAATTGTTTTTCTGGTCATTTCTTGATAGCAATTAAGATGCAAATCAATCATTAAATAGAAATTAATAGGCTCTGGTTAAGCATAATTAGTATTATATTTTAAAACAACTATTTATATTTAATTTGAATAGATGTGCATACATTAAATGTATGACTTCTACTATCATAATACTTTTATCATAAGGCTTTTTACTTTGTTCATTTATTCATAATAAGAAAGTCAATTTTGATGATAATGTTGGTAATGCTTGACTTAATGGGTTTTTTCACAACACAAAATTGTTCAACGATATATGAATTTGAAGCCTCATTTGCATAGTTATGTGGAGTAAGACATATATCATCAAAGGCTCTTGCACCAATTCCTGTAATTTTAGTTTTGTCGGAAGCTTGCTGAGGAAGCACTAAATAGTTTAATATGATTGGTCTTGAGTAAATTTTTGATTGAAGAAACATCCTTACTTTATGTTCATGTTTCTTCCATATAAATAAGATTGTTGTCAAGAATGTATTATTTCATAGTATGTGTGAACAGGGGTATGATTCTAGTGCTGAACAGCATTTGTACCATCTAGATTCAAGAGTAATGATTAAATATGGAAAAAACTTTAAAAATTTCAAATTTCTATGCGTTTTTTTTTTAAGTTTATGTGTAGATTATAAATCTGTTGATTGAGTATAATTTGCTCAAACAGAATTCCCAAAATATACAGTTACAAATATTAAAGAATGTACATTGTCTAGGATTCACAACTGCATTATTTTTTATGTCTAAGGCTTTGATAGCTTTTATGGCTGTTTGGTGAACACCATAAAATAAAACTTAATACACATCTGAGTCTTAATTTAAATATATCATTTTGAATGCACCAAAAGACAAAGACTAGGTGTTTATCAAACATGTTTTTTGTTTGAATGAGTATTTTCACAGTGATCAAGTACTGTCATTTTAAACATGCAGGAACATCCTAAACTTGAATTGAATGCATATTTTTTATTTTTCAAAAAGATTCTATGATACAAAATTAGAGCTCTCAGAGACTTAGATTTGATAGTTGATTCCACATTATTTTTGTAATTCTTTCCAATAATTGTCATCATTTGTTTTCCTATTTACTCTCATTATATCAATGACCATAGGTGTAGCATTAGCCATTTTAATTTCACAGATTTCCACAGGATCATACAGTATATTCCCAATACTGTAATTTCTGTATTAATGAAATCTTCTTGTGGTACCTTATTTCTGATACATGTACCAGCTTTTATGTGGGTCAAATTTTTAGATGTAGTTTTTCATAAATGACACAGTAGAAATGTATAATAGCAATGAATATGGGATATTTAGGTATCAAAGATTTAAAAGGAAGTTGAAAATGAAACTTCTGTAATTAATCTTTAAATTTTGGTCTCTAGTGTGCTTTAGTGGCTATTTATTTTTTTCTATTTGTTTCAATGCATTTTTGGCAAATATCATATTGTGTGATTTAATGTGTAGGGTTTAGCATTTATACTGGTCCTTTAGCTGGTAAAAATGTTTGGGGACTATTGGAATTTTGCTTCTAGCTAAAGAAATGGATGCAATCCAGTCTGTTCATTAGCTAGAAAAACTATGTATACAGTATCAAATTCAGACACTCAACACATAATCTATGTTCTTGGTCATGAACACATTTGACTTTTGTGCACAAACAGGATTATCAAAATTGACTTAATGAATTAAATTAACACATGTTCTCATATATTCTTAGTTCCATATCTAGGAGGAATTTTGTTGAGAAAAATAATTTTTTGTGTCTGTAGTCACAAATTTAATTATCAAACTCATCTCTGTCTTCTGCTTTACAGGTAGACATGTTTGCACGTGCACACACACACACACACACACACACACACTTAGAAAAGCAAAAAAAGACTGACAGAGTTGTAAAGTGTGTTAGTTCAGTATATAATTACTTATTAGATCAATATCTTCAAATAGTCTTGGACTAAATGGACATGGACATTCCAGCAGGACTGCCATTAAAAGTTTCTGTATAACACTATAAAACATGTCTGGAATTATCTTAATTGGAACATGCTCTCTAGATTCTACGTTTTAGTCCTTGCAAGGTCTAAACTCAATTACACACAGCCTAAACTGGAAGGGTCAGAGCTTCACATGCAGAGGGGTTGGTATTTTGTCATTGGTAGTCAGAATTACAAAAATTAGAGGTCAGAATAACCAATAACATTATTAGATTTACTCCCTGCATGTATTTTCTTAATATAGTTACATTTCATTAAGAAGAAATATCAGATTATGTTTTCAAAATAATTAAACTTGTTATAATAATCTTGATTGATTGCTTCTCATTTTGTTGACCAGATTGTGCTTTATGTTGACGTTTGTGAAGTTTTATTTTTTATATTTGGTGGTGTCAAAGATCAGATGGTACATCGCTGACCTGGCCATTGCCAAACACTGTTCAGTGGTACTTTATAATCATGCATGTGTATTTTGACTGATGTCATAAGACATAAGGGAGATGTGATATATTGAGCCTTGTGAGCATTTTTTTGCTAGTGTCAAGTAATGTTTAACTGGAAAAATATTTTTGTTATTATAATTGAATTGAAAAGCTGTGTGCAGATCATTGAGATTTTTAATGGTGCTTCATGACCTCAAAACTATCCTGATGTGAAAATATAAACACTTACTTGTCTGTCTTTGTTCTGTTCCATGAAGGAGTATGTGCTAAACACTAAAAGATAATAACAGAGTTGCACGTTCCTATACCAGTTTTTAATCTGCTTAGCTAAAAATTTCATTTTTATTTTATGCATCTAAAGAGCTCACTAATAACGACCTTATTGAGTTATATTACAAAGGCACTATGAGTTATATTACAAAGGCAATAATTAGCACATGAATATTCAGTCAACCTTTTATCAATATTTTGTAATTCCTGTGAAATGGGTTTTTTTTTTTTAAAATCTGTATGTTAATTGTATTCATCATTTGTGACTATGGTCATTTATAACTGCAAAGGATATATTTGCTAAAGTTTAGGCATTTATGAATTTTTCAACATTAATTAATTCATTTGCTATACATTAAAATTTTAATCCATTTATTCAGAAACATTAGTAACAATATATTTACCTTAGTAACATTATACTTATCTTAGTAGCATGATATTTACCTTATTAACATTATATTTACCTTAGTAACATTATATTTACCTTAGTAACATTATATTTAGCAACTATAATTCATTGTTAAAAACTTTGTTGATAAGATACTTCTTTGTCACTTGATCCAAACACAAAACCAATCCATAAAATACTATATTTATGAAATAGATTCAAATATATAATATTGGATGGTAATTTTTTAAATTTGATAATTGGTAATTTTAGAGGAATATTTATTGACCTGATCTGCAAAATAGAAAGAAGTGCATTGAGTGTATTGTATTATTTATATTTATGAATATGTCAGTTAATATTTGCCATTAATTTGTATTTTAGAACCAAAATGAGTGATGCGGGAGGGATTGGTGATGAGAGAGAAGATGAAGAGGACACTGGGGATCCTCTGGAATATGCAGCTCCAATATCTGCTGTTCCACCCCGTGTGGTTCAACAAGAGGAGAATCAGGTGGAGGTTTCAGCCAGTCCTGCCTTCCAGGTTCTAGAAGAAGTAAGTTATATGACAGGCAGATGAAGAAACCTGCAGAAGGTTGCCTTATTCATTATCATACTAGGATCTAGTCTGGATCATGCTTGATAGGCTCTTACTCAATTAATTGGGATTCAGGTGGGAAAATTATTACATTATCTGGAAATAAGGGAAATGACTATGAGTTTTATTCATGGATTACAATTTGGACTCTGGTTACAGCTGTTCAGTTTCAGATTAACGAGTTTTAAGAATAACACAGAAACCATATTAGACTTCTCCAGTGGCCTAGTAGTTAGAGCTTCTGCCTCGGATGTTGGAGGTCACTGGTTTAAACACCAGCTAAGTCATACCAAAGACTTATAAAAATGGTACAAG
>QKMX01353655.1:7725-19461 GCA_003401595.1 Venustaconcha ellipsiformis
CTTATTTTGGCAGTTGATGTCTATACACAAGGAACCCAAGCACTAGTTAGTGCCATGTCAAGACTTATATTGGCAGTTGATGTCTATAAACAAGGAACCCAAGTAATGTAGTTAGTACCATGTCAAGGCTTATTTTGGCAGTTGATGTCTATGCACAAGAAACCCAAGCACTAGTTAGTACCATGTTACGGCTTATTTTGGCAGTTGATGTCTATACACAAGAAACCCAAGCACTGTAGTTAGTACCATGTCAAGACTTATTTTGGCAATTGATGTCTATACACAAGGAACCCAAGCACTGTAGTTATTACCATGTTAAGGGGTTATTTTTGTCAGTTTATGTCTATACACAAGAAACCCGAGCACTGTAGTTAGTACCATGTTAAGGCTTATTTTGGCAGTTGATGTCTATACACAAGAAACCCAAGCACTGTAGTTAGTACCATGTCAAAACTTATTTTGGCAGTTGATGTCTATACACAAGGAACCCAAGTACTGTAGTTTGTATCAAACTTCTACCATGATATGGAGTTATATCTTTGTAAGGACGTGTGTAATGCTCATTTTAATATCAATATTGCATAATCTGTTGCTTTTGCATAGCTTACTGTTTTCCAGATGGAGAGAACCCTTGAATGATTAGAATTCTTCCTCCAATAGAGTGAATGTTTGCAAAGTTCCAACATCTGATATATGACCCTTGCCCTTGTGCACTAGCCCTCATTCTTTTTTCATTCCTGCCTTCATTATGGCAGCTTGAAATACTATGAAGAAAATCAGGGCACACACATGGGTGTCAGCATAACAGTTGTAATGTTTGGGTATATTTTCTAACTTGGGTAGGTATTTACTACTCCCTATCTATGCATGTTTGATCAGTGGACTCATCTTGATTCTGTTTTATTGTTTTAATACATAAATGAATAATTGAATACATATTTAGTTTGATCTGACTTTTGTAATTTTTATGCTCTGAAAGATGGTCCCAACCAGTCCTTTTGAACACCTTTCATTCTTTAAGGATTGTATTTCTAATTATTTTTACTTTATTACCTACCTTGTTAATTTTCATCTTCACTGCTCAGAATAAGTGTTATCATAAAATGAAAACAAACCATTGCTGACTTTATCACAATTAAAACATCACTTTGTGTTAGTTTTAATTATAGAAATTACACAGATCTTGCTGCCTGTTACTTTCATAGAAGTCTTTTTTTCACAATTTCATGCAGCAATGCCTAATGAAGTGTGGGTCAATGTGAGCACCACAAAACCCCCTGGAATACCCACCCCACCTGCTTTGATGGTACAAATTGTAAATGGACAGCTGATTGTCTTATTTTTAGTCTCTGGTCATATGAGGTATGGGACCTCACTGAAAAGAGACAAACTTAAGAAAGTTGGAAGAAAGAGCATTCCTCTTGTGCCTCACAATTTTTTTCTTCTTCATCATTGAGTTCATCGTGTCTCAGCATAGAATTGGGAAAGTCTCTTTGGAGACATACAAGGACCATTGGGCCCTTTCCAAGAAAGGATATTAGGAAGCAGAGAGTGAGTTGTGTCTTAGGAATTAGAGTCACTTGATGTCATTCTCCAGGCACCAAACTTTGAGTACTAATCGCTAGTGATTTGAACCTCCTTAATACAGGCAGTAGGGCCCCTAGAAGGACACACTGCAAAGGCCCAGGGAGGAAGTTTGCAGGCTTGCTGCATTTACGGCAGTATGTTCCTATTCCATCTGTTCCCTTTGGTACCAGTCTAAACCTTTTTTTTTGGAATGTTTTAAAAGTCTTTAGTCACTCAGTGATGATTCAAACTTTAGTTTCAAGGTCTTCCTCCTCTAGTAATTTATCACCAATGTGCTTTCACTTGTTGAATCTGGTACAATTAATTGAAGAAGTACACTAATTTCTCCAGAAAGGTGCAGCAGAGAGGGTGTTCAACAACTGGTAACAAAGAAAGAGGGAAAGTTTTGAACAATTATCAACCTTTCATTTTTAAACAAGTTTTAGCAGGTGAACCTTTTAAGATGGAGACCATAAGGTCTGATGATTGGTTGTCTCCATTAATTTTAAGGATGCATATCTTTACAACCATATCTTTCCTCCTCTGGTTTTATTTGGATGGGTAGTTCGTCCAATTTTGCACTTGCCATTTGACTTAGCTCCATGTCCAGAGCTTTTACCAGTGTCATGAGAGTAGTTGCCATCCACTTAATTCCTATCCTCTGATATTTGGATGATTTGTTGATCCACAGTGGCTGGTTAGAGTCCCTTAGACTAGATCTGTCTCTCTTTTGTTCCATAGTGACAAGGTTGGGTACTTTACCAAACTTAAGAGAAATTGGTTGTAGTAACCTCCTCCATCTGTAGATTTTGTCTACCTAGGGATGAATTTCCCCATAAACAGGAATTGTCCATGCCACTTGGGATACATTAGACATGATCTTGACCCTTTTGGAGGTGTTGAGAATCAAGAACATGTCAACTGATCTATTTTTATCTCTCCTAGTGGAACTTGAACTTCAAACTGGACTGGGTTTCCCTGGCCAGATGGAACTCTCCAGTATCCCCTTCCAGCAGGCTGGAAACTGCACAGGGACCCTCTGCCTGCTCAAATTTCTCTAGGGCTGGATTTCTAATCTATATTTCATTTCTCTTGTTCTTTAGGTCTGGATTTCCATCATCATCTTTTTTGGTGGATTAATTGGCACTATTTTATATGATCTCTGCACCAATCCATACAGATTGCCTAATAGATTTGGGGACACCCTTGGTGGACTTGTCTACAACAAGACTAAACAGCAAGTTTACATTTCTCCATTCCCTGACTAGAGAGCATGGGCATTAGATGTTTTCAGCTTGAAGTGGGATTGTCAGTTTGCTTATGCCTTCCCATCCTTCAGTATAATTCAAAGTGTGTCATTCAGTTCAGGAGACAATCTATAGTCAGTGTCTACTAAGCAAAAGTGAGAATCTTTTGCGAATGGTTATGCAGGAAACATATTAATACTAGGTGTCCCTCTCTGAGTACAGCAGTTGAATTTCTTACCTTCTTTTTCAAACAGACAATGCTCCATTTCCTCTATCAAAGAGCAGTTCTATTCAACACTTAAAATTTTTTAAATGCCAAGCCATTGTTGCAGACTCTCACATAGCTGACTTGATCAAGTATTTCAAGCTTCAAATTCTGGTGTTTCACTCATTAATGCTTAGATGGAATCTCTCTTTCTTTTATGGTCTCTAACTTAACCCCAGCCAGGAAACTTTGAGTGAAATTTCTTTGAAGAACCTCACACTCAAGACTGTGTTTTAGTTTTACCCCTAGAAACAGGTTTTTTGTTGTTCACTGGAAACTATGAGTTAGTTTCTCTCATTGCCAAGCAGATTTTTTCAGCAAAAAACTAAATACCATTGGTTGCTCCACTCCCAGCTGAAATCACCATCTCTTTTGTTTCTGGTCTGCAGATGATCAAGATAGACTTTTATGAACAGTTGCATGTTTTGATTTTTATTTGGCAGTTTCTGAAGTGAGAAGGAAGGGTTGGAAATGTCTTTTCCTTCCCTCATCTGATATTTTGGCTTGCAGCATTTGGATGTATTACCATAACTATCAAGGAAACTTATCATTCCCTGACCAAGAGGGATTTTTATCCATGAAAATTAAAGCCTCTGTGGTTTTAACCATTTGTATTTCATAGGCCCATTTAATTCATTCATCTCTGGAGGATGTAATGAAAGCTACATTTTGGTAATCTTGCATGACCTTCTCCTCCTTCAGCCTTTGCTCGTTAGCTTACCAAAATGAAGGCATGTTTTCTTTGGGGCTGATAATATTAACACATAAATGACCCATGCAGATACCATTCAACAACAGACTGCAAGTCTTCAGGAAGCATGGCTCTCGAAAGAGTTTTTGGATGAGGAGTCCTGGACTCTTCACTCATAGAAACCAGGAGTACTTTACTTTATTACATGTCTGGATTAAATTCACGTCGTCATAAAATCACATTAGACAGAAACTGTTTTTCAGTAAATGTCCAAAACACTTTACGTCATGCTACACTATCTCATCATCAAATACCAAAAATGTGCTTTTTCCCTAAGCCAAAACAACATTTGCAGAAAAATATTAGAAGAAATTCAACAATGCTTGGTAATCAGAGATTAAGTTTGTGCAGATGGAAAGCATTGTGTGCTTTATGTAAAGTGGATTTTAAGATGGAATATTGGGGTTGAAATTATATCACCAGTGCTATGTATATCTATATATGTCTTGAACATTTGATGAATGACTAGATTGCATTGGAGCTCAAAATAAGTGTTTGCAAGTTTTAAACTTAATATTAATAATGAACCTGTTTACAAGTTTGCAGTAATGTCTCACTGGATGATCAAGTCAGAATGGTTCTGCTGCGATGTGTGGATGTATTGTGAAATATGTCACATGGAAAGTATTGTGACTTAGATCGGGTAGGAAACTATTGCTATGCAGAGCCATAGGCCAGAAACAGTAGAGAAGATTGAATAATGGTTTATGGAAAATTATTCCATTTAGGGACTGTTGATTATCTTATTTCTTCTTTCCCAGAACATGGAGGCACGATAATGAGATACACTGAACATATGTCAATGGAAGATACTACAGCAGCACCAAAGTAAGTGACCGATGTTTTCACCTGTAAAAGCTAGCGTCTGTTGGAATTTTCTGGAAAAACTTGGCTGTGGCTTAATGTGCACTGAACCATTAGAGTTCATTTTATTTATTACATCACTAAAATTTGAGCACTCCTGGCTTCACTGGTCAAGTAGAAATCAGTCCTTAATTCCTCAATTATTATTACACAGAGTTTGCCATTTGCTCATAGAGTGCACAATACTTGTGGTGTATTACCATTACTTTCAGTATTGACATATTGGTGCTCTCAGTTTGTGTTATTTATCATATGTGTGTCAGAGAGAAAGAGAGAGGAGAATATAATGGTGTTTCACAGAGCAAGGACATCACATCAGACAATTTGGATCAGTTTTAAATCATAGGTTTTTCAATCAACATTCCATGCATTCTAAGGGAATTGAAAACAAAACAATAATAATGCAATAATAATACAGTGTTTCTTCATATTATAATCAAACAGCAGTTTTAGGATCAGTAATAGCTATTCATACTGCATTCATCTTATCAGCAGTTTTACTTATTTAAAATATTTCCAGAATTTTAAAGGTGACATCATCTGAATTTATGTATGTGTTTTGTTGCATGTTATGATGGTGCATTGAGCAGTATGATATGATAAATCTAAGAGAAACTCTTTAGAGGTTTCACACCACTCATTAAATGTGTTTGAGAGGTCTTACACCATTCTTTACCATCATTATGTATTTTGTATTGATGTTCCATTTTCAGGAAATTTTCTTTTGCAGAAATAATAATGTTGCAGAGTGTGGAAACACACAGTTCAAATGCAGTTAGTGCTGATTAGGGTTTGATGATGGATCCCTCCTCCAGAATGAAATAGGTTGAAAATATGTTGTCCTCTCGCACCCACTTACCCTGGTGAGGGTGGAGCAGCATTTTTGCTAAGGAAAATGAAGGCAATGAGCAGATCATGACACCATATAGTGGAGAGAAGTGATTATGCTGTATATGTTCAGAAGAAGGTTTCTTTATTGACCTATTGCCAGTCATCGTCCATTGACTGGGCACTGGGTACTGAGTCGCTGGTCTTTAGGTACTGGTCACTAGTCATTAGAACCCCATCATTGGTATGAGGACAGGGATTGGGTTGATAGCCCCCACTGTCTCTATGTTGCTGATCAATCTTGGACAAGGAGTAGCTGTATATGCATCTGATAAGAGAGGAGGATCAGATCAGCATTCCCCTTTTTCTTATGTTATTTTTAAAACCTATGGAATATGATGCATCCATTTCATGGAAGTAAATGTTCTTTCTCATTTATATGATTCGTGTTCCTTGGCCTCATGGGTGTACTGATGGGTCTACATAATCTGCTTGTGTGGAGTGAGTTGAAGAGGAATGAAGGGGGTTTGCCTTCTGCTCATTGATGAAGGAAGAGCACAAAGACTTTTCCTACTCTTGACTACTCTGTTATGGGTAATCCAATCACTCAGTACGATGAGCTGTGGGGCAAGAAAACTCCTAATCCCAGGTCCCCAATTCAGTAAAGCAGAGAGACTTGGAGATGGAAGGTACCACTTCCCTTCAGGGTGGGGCATAGGATGATGATGTCCTGTTGGTCTGGTGAATTCCACTGAGTATAACGAAGAACAGGCTGACAGTTCTTCCTCCCTTTGTGCCCATTGTCTCCTCCCATCTCTCAGCTCAGACAGCAGAGAAGGAAGAGATCTGCTCTTTTTATAAGGTGGTAAATGAAATTTACTCCAGATTTGTGTTCTTATCCTTGAAGGTTCAGAAGACAAGAAAATTCAGTTTGGAGAGTCTTGGGGGCTGCTTCATAACCTGATATCCTTTAACTCCCCCATTTAGCTATGGTTAGGGAGCTCTCCCTAAGAATTTGAATGGCTGAGAGTTTGCAAGGCACTGTAAGCTGGGTTTGTTTACCCTACCCACCCCCACACACACACTGAAACCTCTGGTCTTGGCAGCCAGCTTTAGAGTGCTGTCCTCTACCAGTTTCATTAATCCCCACCCCTCAACACACACACACTTGGATGCTTAGGCATTGCAAGTGTGAAATTTGATAGGGACCTGTGCATACCTTCCAGTGAAGATGCTGGAGGCATTGGAACTTCAGGATAGATCACTCATCACCATAGCTTTGTATGCCAATCTATTTTTGGCAGTTGCTTTCAGTCTTCTGAATGAGTCTTTGTCTCCAGCTAAGCTAGCTGAAGCAGTTGCCAGAATCCCAAGGCAAGCCTGGTCTATGTCCATGGTGCAGTCAGATGGGCTGAGTCACTCCACAGCGATGTTGTCCAGAATGCTTCAAAGGTCTTACTGGATCACAGCTAGAACCATCCTAAGGTTACTCCTTAAGAGCAAAAATGCTTTTTGGAGGTCTAATTATGTCAATGACAGCCTAAGATTTGAGGGACCAACAACCTCAGTCCCTTGCACCTGCTCCAAGCCCATCAAAACTTGCCAGGAAGTGTTTGTCATGATTGTCCTTAGGGCCTGTAACAAGTTCCTTAGAGGCAAGCAGCCTCAGTCCAGGAAGAAACACAAAGTCAAGTTTCCTTCTTGCCCATCTGTAGCTAGATGAGCTGGCTGGAAGATCCCAGATAGGATGTTTGTGAGCAGCCTCCTTTTCAAAGGGCCTCTCTCCCTTTTCACTGGTCAAAACTGGTTTGAACAAAGGAAAATGTGCACACCATTCTGCAGAATTATGCAGTAGAGAGGCCAGAAAAAGACCAGTCTGAAACCTTCTATATCCAGGTTTTGCTGGTATCTAGAAAGGCAGAAAGTTTTAACTTCTCATCAATCCTTCCAGCTTTTAAGTGGTTCTTCAGGAAGAACTATTCAAGAAGGAGACTGCCGCCTGAGCCAGGAATACTAGAAGTCATGGCAACTGGGCAATCTCCATCGATCTTCAGGATATGTATAATGACATCACAATTTTTCCTCCTCGCAGGAAATGCCTCTGGTTTTGCCTAGTTAGAAGGTTTTACAATTTCAAGTCCTACAATTAAACCTAGCCTCTGCTTGCAGGACTTTTACCAGAGTGATATGGGTACTTGATGCTGATCTGAGAGCTTTGGAGAAACCCATCCTCTAGTATTCTTATGACTGGTTCTTGCACACAAGAACCTCAAAGAACCTCAAACCTCAAACCTTTTGCAAGATCTGCCCCAGCTGCTGGTTCATAGTGACCTATGACTTTTTTGAGCCTAGAGAAATCAGTTATTATCATCTCAAGTTTTTATTATATTGATTTGAACTTCCTCACCAATTTAGGGTGAGTTCATGTTCCACTGGACAGAATTGACAGAATCCTGACTCTTTTGTTAGCTCTTCAGGCCACAACCTCATCAGCTCATCATTACCTATACCTTCTGTTGGGCGCTGAACTCTGTCATAGATCTGGAAGATTACTTGTGCATACATGCTACTATTATGCTTGTGGTGTAATTATTATGGTTATTTCACCAAATTACATCTTGCACTCACCTGTATATGGATTACTCTTTGCTGGTACATAAAAAATAAAATAAAAATAAGGCAATAAAAAGTTGTGTTTGTCTTTTATATTATCATCTCTTTAATTCCATTTAGCATAAAAATTTGTGAGTATTATAAAAAGAAAGGCTGCTATGTAAGAATAGAATAAGAGCTAATTTGATCGTCATAGATCTACATGTACTTTCCTTATTTTCTATTTATAGCAACCATATATGACACATTTCCCCGAAAACAGATGGGTTTCTCTTATTTGAAACTTTGCCTCACAGGTTCATAATATTTTTGATCAACTTAGTGGACAAGTCTGTACTTTTTAGAAAATGGTGCCAGATATTATGTGAAACTGACTTTCATGGTTTGACTTGATAAAAATTCTTAGATGGGTCTTTTTAAACTTCAAAAGAGAAAAAGGATAAATCAACATCTTATTGCAGAATTTTGTGGACTTCATGATTATTTGGCAAAGTTAAACAATGTAGACTTGTTAAAGTGAGTGCAAAATATAATTTTTCAGAGTGTTTTGTGTTTATAATGTGGCTCTAATTCATATGGATTTATTCCATCTTTGCCAAGTATTTTGACCTGCAAATCCAGGTTAGTAGTAAAAATAAATGTACATTTTTCATACAGTGTACTGTAATTATGGCATGTAACACATTAGCTATGATATCATTGCATCGACGAAATAGTACTAGTAGTATATAGATTACACTTCTTATGCTAATGTTGTTCTTTTCTTGCCATTTGTATTAGCAGAAGTTAAGCTTATTTTATGGATCGTATGTATACTTGTGACCTCTCTGTTGTCTCCTTTTGGTTAAACTGGAGATCACAGAATTCCAGGTAAGCTTAGATTTCTCTGGGACCAGATTTTGATCAGTGCTTGAGTTACTGGACAAAATTGGAACTGGTTTATTTTATCGAGTCCTATTGCATGCAGAACCAAATCATTGTGTGAAGGTTTCTTCCAACATGGTGTTAGCATACCTCATGAGACAAGGAAGTACAAATGATTGTTCTCTTTGCTAACTATGCAACCTCAGAGGGAATTATCCTATAGGTTTGCTATATTATGGCCAAGAAAAATATTCAGACAGAACATCTGTCCAGGACATGCAAGATAGAGGGTTTTACCTTCCCTAACCCCAAATTCATTTTTGGTTCCAGTTATAAATCCACTTTCCTCAAGTTTCCTGCACCCAGTTTGTATTGATCATAATAATTTCATTATACTTGTGGTAAAACACATCCCTATTGAATCTGCATTTGATAGATCAAAGATCAATATCTTTGGACATGAAATTACAAGATTATATTACTTTTACTTCTTTTTTTTTTGTAGTAGTCTGTCTGGGTAAATGGCCATTCTACTGATTGCTGTTTAGAAAATTTACTTAAAATAACTGTTAATTGTATATTTATTTGTCTTTCTTTACAGAAGGAAAAAATCAAAATACAATGGGACACACACACAACCAATATTAGAAACAGCTAATTATATGACAAAGAAAAAAATCATGAGAATGAGAAAAGCAGGGCACAGTGCTCCATATAGTTCAGTGTGTGATACATTTGTAACTGGAAAAATGCATTTTTCCATTTTTGCCCAGGAAGATGAGAGGAGACTAGTTGAATGGTGTATTCATTCCACAAAGATTGGCTATTCCATTCCTGTTTCAATAATGCAAGAGTCCATCAAGGAAGTTTTAGATGCAGCAGGAAGAGAGACAAAATTTAAAAACAATGTTCCAGGACATGATTGGTGTTGGAAATTTTACAGGCGACATGATAAAGAAATTGGTAGGAAAGATCTAGCTTCACCCCAAGAAGGAAAAATGAGTAAAAGTGAAAGGGTTGAAATATGGTCATCAAAGTTTATAGAATTCTTGAAAAGCATTGAAGTGGGGGATAAGGCAGAGCTTTTGGGTGATCCAGCTCGCAGGTTTACCATCACCCAGCGGGGATTTGCTATAAACCCAAAATCAGGGGATATATTCAAAGTGAAAGACCCAAAAAATCTTTTTTTGAATCCCAATACTCGTGAAACTCAGGTTACAGTGGTCGGGTGTGTGAATGGAACAGGTCAATGTCTTCCACCCCTGATAGTCTATCCCGGTGTCCTCTTTCTCTATGACCCACTTTTAGGGTTCGAAGAAGCCAAAATGGGGAGCACAGAAGATGGGTGGTTGGATAGTAAAATTTTCTCTACATGGCTACAAGATACATTTATCCCAAAGATCAAGAAGGACAGAGTTAAGCTTCCAATACTGTTGTTTGTGGATGGATGTAATACCCCAATCCCGTTGAAAATTTATGAACTTTGCAAAGGGGAAGGAATTATTCTGTATTGTATAAAAATATTTTCCATTCTCATTCAGCAACCACTTGACTTGTGCCTATTTTCTCCACTGAAGACTTCTTGGTCAAAAGTGGTCAGAAAATTTGGAGAACAAAACCATGGAGAAAAAGTTACAAAAGTCAATTTTGCACAGGTGTTCAAGAAATTCTGGGATCTTCAAATGACAAAATCAAACATAATTGAAGCTTTTAAAGAGAGTGGACTTTACCCTAATAATAAAGCCAAGCATTTGTTAAGCTCAGAAGCTGAATCAGCAATGCAGTAAATGGCAGAACATGAAAAAACTAAAACAAAACTGGAATAAATAATGCATACTCTCCTTATCAGAATATATTGATTGTAATAATCCATCCAATAAAAAATATTGACAGTCCATATTTCTGATCCAATTTCAATCTTACTTGGAATTTGGGTTGATTTTGTCATAATCTCAGATGAGTTCCATTATAATTGAGATATTAATGAAGTGGCTGATTAGCTAACTTTCTTACCACTGCGGAGTAATATTTCTGATTCAGTTTTGATCCAGCTTTATATATGTATGCTTAAAACTTCAAAATCCCAGGTGAGATATCAGATATTAATGCTCTAATTTTGCATGTGATTGGCTAAGCTTGAGGCCAGATTTCTAATCTGATTTTAATCAAACTTGACATACATATCCTTATATTATAACTATCTGAGTTCTATAGTTAGAGAGATCCATGCATACTGATAATGTGATCTTGCAATTGATTGCCTAATGTGCTTTGAAAGCCATATTTTTAATCTGATTTGGGTCACCATGAAATATGGGGTAAAATCATCTGGATCATGGACAGGTGTGTGAGATCCATGCACATGAATCTTGCATAGTATTATTTCCGCTCTGGAAGCAATATTTTGAGGCCCAATTTTTATTAAACTTGGAATATTTCTTTGAACATTTTTATAACAAGATCCACTCATGTTAATGAGGTGATTTTACATCTGATTGTTCACATTTCCTGCCCCTTGAATGTGTATTACTAACCCAATCTTACTCAAACTTGGTAAATAGGCAAATATTGCAAAGATGTTGGATTGTTTTTATCTCTACTATTCTTACCCCAAAAGAGCTTATGGGATGTTCTGTTGTCTGTCTTTTATACATTCTTCATCCATTATCCACACATTGATTAGCACAAGTCCTAAACTTTTCCATTACAGATCACTGTCATCTCACCTCTGTCTGCGT
>QKMX01353673.1:8043-18614 GCA_003401595.1 Venustaconcha ellipsiformis
CTACGTTAAAAATCCAAATCACATACACACACTCACACACTTTCTTTCTTTCATCAAATTCCTTCAGTTATAGTCCTAAATATGACTCACCATGTTGTGTACCACCATTATCATAATGGCTGAATAATTAGCCAATCAGTGCTTTCACTGCAGTGGATTGTTGATAAAACAGCAAGTGGTGTTGGCACCAGATGCAAGTAATTTGTTTTCAGCTCAAATCTTAACATGCCAGATATCTGAATGTGTTGATTGGTATTTAGTATGGTGAACACTGACCATGTATGGCCTCTTGCTCTCTTTGCCTCTCTCCATTGACCGATATAGACTAAAAGAATATCTCAGTTACCCAAGTCAACAGTTAATAGATTAATTTGACCAATTAGAAAGGAATTTAAATATTCCAAATATCAGCTGTACATGAGTGTAAATACTATGTCAGTTTTCGTAATGCACTACACAAAGATTTTTAAAATAAAAATTGATTTGCAATGTATGTATCAGATAAAGATGCAAATACATTCAGTATAATCATTTTATAAGACATTTTATGATTTAAATAGGATATAACAGTGTGACTTACAAAAGTACTCATCTTAAATTGTCATGTCATGGTTTACATATCTTGGAATCAACTGATTTTTAGTATTTCATTAAATGGTAAATGCATTATGAATATGTATTTATGCAAACTAGTCCTATCACTTTGTTTATACATAATAGTCCTGTCACTTAATGCTTTCTTACTGTTGTGATCATAATTTATTGTACAAATGACTAATTTGCCCTCATGCCTGAGCAATTGGACATCATCGGTTCAGGATGTGATCTAGTTTTTAAAAGTTTTTTTAATCTTGTGTGATTCTGTATTTTCATTTGTTTTCACGGACATTAGTTTCCTTGATTTAGCAAAAACAGAATTTTCAAAGATTTTATTTGTGTACACCTCAGACAGAAAAAAATGCCATATATGGCAAACATACAGCAACAAATTGTTTTTGAAAATTAATTTTATTTGTGTGTACACCTCAGATAGAAACACCATTTGTGTCAAAGATATTTTATGTTATGTACCATACATACTTGCTTATATGTTGAGGACAATTGCACAGACCCAGATCACAATGAGCTGGCAGGTTTGGGTCAATGCAGTTTGTTAGAAGTAATAAGTAGATAAAAACAACACAGACCCAGACTGGCCAATTCATTACCGTATGTGATGGCATAATCTATGTTGTTTCCAGTTGGATGTGACTTGTATTTGAGTATATATGGTATGTATTGATTTACTTCTGTATCAATTACAGAATATACAAAGATTAATTAAAACAAATAATGGTGAACTGACCATTAACCTTTTGCAATTTTCAAGATGATACATTGCAGTGGTCAGCAATTGTACAAATACCTAATTTGCCTTCATACCTGAGCAATTGGACATCATTTGTACAATATTCAATTACAGAATATACAAAGATTAATTCCAACAAATAATGGTGAATAACTGACCATCAACTTTTTGCAATTTTCAAGATGATACATTGCAGTGGTCAGCAACTTGCTTTATTTAGCATGACACTTTTTCTGGATTAATTACAAAATGAATGAGCGCATGCCAGCAGGAAGAGAGTAATACTGTTAAAATCAAGATTCTAAGGCTGCCCTTTGCATGCCACACAAAATCTCTTGACTGCCTCTTGTGGCACATGTACTGTAGGTTGCTGACCCCAGATATATTGTAACATCATCATAACAAAACACCTTTAACTTGTCACAAGATATAGTTTTAGATGTGCTCATTATTAGATGGCAGTAGAAAAGTGCATTGATTTTTTTTCAAGAAATTTTTTTTTTTTCATTCAGAATTTTGTCTTTTGGTGTTTATCATAATATTTTATAACCTGTTCAAAACTTTTGCAAAAACAGTCACATTGTACACTTGAGTTACATTGCAATCATTGTTCCTGAATAATTAATGTTACTTTCCATTTATACACTGTAATCTTTCACAAACATAGACTAAATTTGCATATGAGCAGATTGCAAAATGTTTTTAGTGATAGTATTGTAAATTAACAATACATGTACTTCTTGGGGTACTAGTTTTTGCTACAAACCGCATCTTTCAGGAATACATGAACACTGATCCTTGACTTTATTTACAACTCCTACCTCAATATTAAATTTAATTACTGAGGAAAACTGCATTTTTACAAATGCTACTAAAGTTGCACATGAACATGAATTTACAATATGCAGAATTTACTGAAATTTAGATAACAGAAATATTTTGATTTTCAGTGCATGTAAAGGGGAAAAACTTGCTGTAACATCCAAAAAGAAACTGGTTAAAATCCTGGTCTCTTTCATGCAACCCATACAAAATAAAAATACTTGTGTCATTGAAAAGGAATGGATTTCGAGCCTATCTTGAAAGTTGATGACTTCTTGTTACATGGATCTGAAAATCATTTTGAACATTTATGACATGATTTTTTAGGTGAAATTTAAGAACTGCTTGAAACTTACCAACTGTTCTTATTATATGGAAACAGTACCATGATTTACTTTATCTTTTCAGAGGACATACAAGAAGAACCATCGGGAAGTGAAATATCAGAACCTATCCCTGGTGTAAAACGAAAGGTGATTGAGTTATTTATTTTATAAAATGGGAATATAAAAAGCTCTTCTCAAATAGGTTGTATTTATTGTACCAGTAATGTTTCAGATATATAATAAAAGTTGTGTTTTAATTACCATGGTAGTCTAAGCTTGTCACTTAATTTGTTGCCTGAGCCAGGAAGGCATTCATTATTAACAAAGTTTAGGGTATAGAAATATTTCTTGTTATCATTAGTTACTTGAAAATACTAGTAAAAACAGAACAGAGAGTGGAATGTATTGTGTCATTTTAGGAATTTACTCAATATTAACAATGACTAATTTAAAGATCATTTTTGTGTTACAGGGTAGGAACCTATTCTTCAATGATGGAAAATCCAGGATTGATTACATTTTGGCATGGACTAGACCAGAGAAAGAAGATGAAAACACTGAGAAGGCAAAGAAAGCACGGGAAATTTTTCATCACAACCTGCAGGAGGAGGGACTGCAACTTGAGTTGGATGATGTAATGTATAATTTATATTTTGCTAGTATAGCAAATAGTGTGATATAAGTGTCTTTTTTGGTTGAGTTTATGGGATGGCCTGTTGTCTGCGATTCGGATGTCCATCTATTCATTAGTTGTTATTGCTAATTCTTCCAAACTGCTTGGAGGATTGCCATGAAATTACACTTGCATCTATCCCATTCTGTAGTTGGTTCAAAATGAAAATGGTTCTGCTTGGACTTCTAACATGGTTTCCATAGGAGTCATTTGAAATTCTTGTTGTCTCTGCTCCTATTGAATGGGGTTTTCAGAGTTCTCATAATGTGATGGTGGATGTCATTATTAAAACAAATGCTGCTGATCTGATATGAAATTATCCTATCGACTCCTCCCGAACAGAAATTTGTATTGACATGAGGTTTCCTCAAGAAGACTTCTTGTGAAGTCTGTTAGTTCTGAATGAAAATTGTGCTGATCTGACCTCAGATATGACCATGATTGTGAAAACCTTCTTGTCACCACTCCAAAATGGGAAAAGTTGTACCATCGTGGGGTTTTACAAGAAAACCTCTTCTGGTGTCTAATTGGTTGGAATTGAAAATGATGCCGATCTTATGTTCAGTATGGTCTTCATGGTGTCCATCTTGAAAATCTCGTAATTGTTTCTCCAGATATGTCAGTCAGTCATATCAACATAGGGTTTTCACCAAAAGACTTCTTATGGTATTTGGGTGGTCCTAAATAAAAATTGTGCTCTGCAGAAATATGGTATGGCTGGCACAGTGAATATGTTTGAAACTTTTCACTAATTCTTCTGAATGGGTATTATATTAGCATAGGATTTTCACCAAAAGTCTTTAAATGCTGTTTGGTTAGGCCTAAATGAAAATAGTGTAGCAACTATTTTGAAACAAACTCTTATCGCTGAAGAATATGAGAAATGGTTTTAGCACTCTCTACTTATAAGGAAGAAATGGTCTTATCTTGAACACCTCAAAAAAATTTTCTGGACAGTGGAGCATGATAGTCTGTTCAATTGATTCTTGTTTTCAATCAGTAACATTAGTGATAGCAGGGATAGCAGATTAAAACATAAATTTTACAAGGGTTGCATATAGTGTGGACCAAAATTAGTTATATAATTTTGTTCTTACTTGTAGGGAAGTCACTTTCTTAAAAAGAAGCGGTAGAAGTTACTGTTGCTGAGTTATGGCAAAAAAACAAATTTTTAATAACCATTCCTTAAAATGAAACAAATTTATCTGTTCATTCGTCTGACATAATACAAGTGTAGGCTGCATTAGAATATTTTGTTTGTTACTAAAAGGTGCAACTGCAATAAAGGTGCCCTTTAATCGTATTGCACTTTTAATTTCATTTCAAAGTTCTATTCTCTCTTAATGAATAGGAATCTCTGCAGCGTATTTACCAAACTGACTTGAAATACTGAAAACTATTAAAAATTTAGTATTTTTATAATTTTAATTTTTCTTTGTGATGACAAAATAATAATGAAGTTATTGGTCTAAATCAAAAGTATAGGATTCATAACAAGCTTGAATGAATGGTAGTTATGTCAGTTGAATTACTTTGTTTTATTGAAAATTAGTCACTGAAACCAAACATATTGAGCTACATGATCAATTCTGTGAACACAACTATCATATAGGATGGGGGTTAGCTATAGTTAAGAAAGTAATTTAGTATTTCATACATGGTCATGTCACACAGAACATATCTTGGCAAATGAATCTTTGGCTACATGTTGAATTCAAGTAATCCAAAGCACAAAATGTGTGTTTCGATCATAACCAATATGTATTGTCAAATAACCAAGGAGCTAGTTGCAAAAATAAGAAAGGAACATGTGTCTGTGACATTGAAAATTGAGGAGCATTTTGTTTGCTTATCAGTTTCATAACATTGCACATATGTTGGAGAATCTGGATACTTACAGATACATACTGTGATGGTGATTCAGGAGAAATAGTTATTTTACACCAAAACAGAACCCAAAAAGTGATGCTCACTTTGTCTTGTATTGATTCCATGACACTCTCCCACTCACAATGCATCAGTGCAAAATGTTGACTTTTTGTAAATTTTCTCGACAAAGAGGAAGTTGAAAAGATAGGACAAAAAGTCTTTTTGTTTTGTAGGGAATTTTTGTGCTAATTTGATGATCATGAATAGTAGAAATTACATTGCTTCATGAGAAACAAGCTCAAATTTAATTTGTGGCACTCAGTCTGAAGCAAGTTACGATGCAGTGGATGTACTTGCGTCCATTGTTACAGTAACCTGCATTTAAAGACCACTGCACAGGGCATTCTGTTAGATTTAAAGTTGGAGGGAGAGTTGATGAAGTGGGGAGGAAGACTTCCCCCAGTGGGGATATGGTTTTTTTTGTGTTCAGTAGACATGTGTAAAGTAAAAGTAGCCAGGTAATTCACCTGGCTCCTGGCTGATAAGAAAAGCCCTGCCACTGTTATAATAGACTACCTGTCTTGAGAAACCATATTTCATTGCACAGATGTATTGATAATATCTAGTATTTTCATTCGTGACAGACCACCTTTCTTGAGACCATTCTATTGTGGCAGAAAGGGTGGTCTTTCAAGACAGGTTCTATTGTAATGTAAATAATCACTATCCAATATTTAATTATACAGATGTATGAAAAGAGGCCTTCAGGTATAAAAGCAGTTGCCGATTCTTGACTAACCTATGTTTGAGGTTGCCATTTTTTTGTTATACAAATCTGTAATGAAGCAGTATAAGAAAAAGTTAAATTTTTTATAAATATCTATTAGTATTTCATCAGGCTTTTAACAATTGAATGTGAAAACATGCAAAAAAAGTAGTTTCAACTGACAATTTTAAACTTTGTACACCTGCTTCCATCTCTTTTCACCAACAGTGCCCTGATCTGGCCCTAGAGAGGTAATTTTTTTTACAATTTTCTTGCTTTGAGCACGACTAATAATGATTAAATGGACTTGTTACCAAGCTTGTTTGCTTGCTTAATATGACTTCTGACAAGAGGTAGGTATAATGTAAGGTTCCAATTTAGAAACACATAATAAGGATTTGAATGGAATGAGGTAAAAGTTCTGGCATGCAAGATTTACAAGCATTCAATTTGGATATTTAAAAAAAAGCCTTGGCTGCCAATGGAAATGTTTTTTTTTTCTTCAGGCAGCCCAAATTAATATGACAGAATTATTCGTCTGCTTTGAAATCTGCTAACTTCTTGGTCAATTTTCAGTGCTGAATCGCTTGCTTTTGGTGTCCCTAATAATGACTGTATTGAATATACTTTCCACAATAACATCACACTGAAAAATTCAAGCTAGAAATAAGTGTATTTGAACAAAATGAAAACAAAATTAAGTCCTTTTATTCAAAGGTATATAATTTTAAAAGGCTTTTTGTCCAGATTTCAAACATGCTATTGCCTAAAAGACTTCATACAAAAATGTGTAGTCGAGCAAAGTAAAAATTTTTATTGTGTTTGTCGCACATGGTGATAAACATAAGTCAGGTGTCTTGAGAGAGTCTCAAATTAGAAACAGCTTTTGATTTTTAATATTCGTAGTTTTTAAAACAAATGTTTTTTATTCTGTTTCGTAAGGGTCATAACTGTATACCTTAAAAAGGAAAACAAATTATGCAGGAAGAATAGGAAGTTTTATGAAATTGTTTGTTTTAAAAAGTGCTAGAACCCTGGTAATATTATAGTTTCAATATAGTAATATGTTAAGGATATGGGTGGAATGAAAGAAAAATTCAGGCAAGCAGGATTTCAAAATAAAATTTCTGGGACAACCAGGAGACCTAAATTAATATAGAAGAATCATCACTGTACATAGAAATCTGCTGACTTTTTGGTCAATTTTCAGTCTATAGTTTTAAAAAAAACAACCCACAAATCCTTCTGTATTTTTTTCCACAGTGGTCTATTATTTATATAGACTTCTCTTCCTGATTTAAAACAACCTTAAATACTTTACTCATACCAGCATATGCATTTAAACAGGGTAAGTTGACATTTTTTGTTACATGCAAATGTTAATGGATTTCAACAACTATCCTTATTTCTAGTGATACATCAGGTTTTGATACATAGTCATGTTGTTAGATACAATGGAAGAACCTCAAAAAAGAAACAGTTCTTGATTTAAAAATGCAGATTTTCTAAGATAAATTGTTTCTATTCCATTCAGTAAGGACCACAAGAAAAAATCAGTTTTGGGCAGGGCAAAATATGGACCCCCCTCAAAAGAAATGCTTGCTTTGAAAATCATGGCAATCTTACTAATTAAATCCATCATATTCACTGGTGTGTGATATGATAATTCCACTGATGTGTGATATTATAACCACACTGGTGTGTGATAGGGTAATCCATCAGGTGTGATAGGGTAATCCCACTGGTGTGTGATAGGGTAATCCCTCTGGTGATTGGGTAAATCCCACTGGTGTGTGATATGGTACTTTTGTTTGTGATAGGCTAATCCCACTAGTGTGTGATAGGGTAATCCCACTGGTGTGTGATAGGGTAAAGCCACCATTGTGTGATAGGGTAATTTGTCTGGTATGTGATAGGGTAATCTCTCTAGTGTGTGATAGGGTAATCCTCAGGCATGATAAGGTAATCCCTGCAGTGTGTAATAGGAAAATCCCACCTGAAGGTCAGAATTTGTAGGTAAGAGTGAGGCTTTAAAAAGTTTCTGCCCACAGATTCTCTGTGGGTTTTATCTGTCTCACACCAGCTCACATAATAGATTTCTTTCTCACAAGGAGATTGTGTTAACAAAAAGCTGTCATATCATTGGCATTGATATATCTTTAGAATTGCATTTAATTTTCTTTAAGAGTGTACATTTTGGTTTATTTACAGCAAAATATTTGTTAAATCTTATCTTTGTAATTAGACATTTGAAACAGGAGTAAAGTGAAACATGTACATGATGAGCACTGTTGGGACTTTGTAACATTTTGTCCTTTAAGGACAAAGACCCTTAATATAGTGATTGATTGAATAGAAACTAAGACAAATGCTTTTAAAATGCTGTCTTTATAAGCAGTTGTCATCTTGAATGATATGTCCATTTGGATTTGTTACTCTGTATTCAGCATGCTCTTTACTAAAGCAGTATTTCATATTTCAGAGTGACCCTGAAATCCGGTACATGAAAGTTCATGCCACCTGGGAAGTTCTGTCAAGATATGGGGAAATTCTCAAGATAAAAATGCCATTGCAAGAGGTATGAATTTGTCTTGCTTGCAGTCACTGATACCATGACAGGTATGTCAATTCAGCAGTACTGATGTTGACAGAATTGCTGTAAACAACCATATGATTTTGAAATAAAAGTATTTAAGGATTCAGGTATCTTTTTTCTTTGTATATTATTATCCATCTTCTAGACATTGGTTATGAGACTGGTTTCCCTACAGAGCAAGAGAAACCACCAGTCTTAATGACAAAACACAGAATCATCTTGATTCAGATATGGTTATAATGTGTGATAAATCAATCATATTTTGAACATTTCTGTTTTTTTAATTACAAATTCAGGTATGAAAGATAATTTATAAATCGTTTGCTAATACAAAAAGTTACTGAGAATTATATATTGATTTGCTGAGTTCAGAATGTCAAGCAAACTCTTAAACATTCTTTAAGGCTCCCATCTGGCAGATATTTTAGATTTCAAAGTTAGATAATGAATAAGGATAAGGAATTGTACAGTCAGCAACAAAACCATATGCAGAATTGGAAAAAATAGTACTTGGATATTCAGTTGACATTATTATCTTGCTTGACATTTGCAACTTCATGAGAGTGGTGTTAGATATTACATTAAAAAATCATTGTACAAGGTAGGAGTCTGAATCATGATACTTAGTATAATATCACTCTTGTATCGCAGTAACGATTGCATTAACTGCTAAATCTTTTATACATATTGTGTTATGTATTGTGTTATCATGCAAGAACCATGATACGCATCATGTTATGACCATGCATGTGATGCAGAGCTGTTCAAGGTATAAGTTGCAAACTTTTATTGCATGACTCTTCATGGAACATAGTAATGCAGACTGCTACCTTTTCAGCTAGTTTTGACAGTTTTGCAAAGTGTGCTGGAATTATTTAGCTATGCTATGTTTTCAGATTTGTAGACATGTATTAATTCTTTACATTCACAATTTTGTTTCGATTGCAGATATGACTTGACTAAAATAAATTGAATTATCCACACTATAATCAAGAAATCTGAAAATGTATAACAGTATTTCCCATATTATCGTTTACAATTTGAAACATAATATAGTTATCCTTGTGCTTTCACAGCATGAAAATATTGTACACCTCAATATATACATTGGTATGTGTGTAATGACCTCGAACTCCACCAACACCAATAAAACTAGAAACAGGAGACTTGAACTTGGGTCAATGTTAGTAATTTGTGATGCAAATGGTAAAAGCTTGTTTGAAATTTTGATCACACCCTTGTTGGTGTGGTTGCAGTTGTAATCTTACATAAATTTAAAATAACTGGGGGAGTTTATTTTTCATGTTTTTGAGAATTGGCATAAGTATTCATTCATTTGGATATTTACACATGTCAGACTGAGATGCCTAGGTGTGTGTTTCCCAATGGGTCATTGCATAGAAACTATTCATATCCTCACCATACCATGCCATAACCACTTGCTGGTAATGAAACAACAGATTTATATATGCAACTGTCATTGACCTTTGGGTCTGTTTCTAGCTACAGGAACTTAGCCCAGGGGTCATAAGAAGGAAATTATTGAGATTCCCACCAAACAGTTAAATAAACTCTTTCTGGAAATGAAGAGATGAATTTCAGCATGAAACTGACTTGGGCATCTAGGTTCATTTCGACACCCATGGACTGTTACAAAACTTGGAAACTATTGAGATCTCAACCCATTACAATGTGCATGCTTACCGGGCATGAAAAGACTGATTTATCGAAACAACTTAATTCACTTGAGGTCCCATTCTTTTCTGTTGGAATAAACTACTGGATTCTAGCTTGAAAACTATCAAGATCAGCCCCTTATAACCATATATGTTCTTGCATAGTATGACAGGACAAATGCAAATATCTAACTGACATTGTCCCTCTCGGGCAGTCCATACCTACAGGTGACCTTCCCAAGAGGTTAAGGCTATGACTTTTAGGCAGAACAAGGAATCATGGGAATGCATGCTTTACAAACAGAATTCTGATTGTGTCCAGTCTCCATTGTTGTTGGAACATGTATTATCTGGACCAGTTTGAATGAATGAGTGAGTGGGTGGGTGAGTCAGTCTGTTAGTTAGTGAGAGTCATATTGCTATGATGTCTGTAGTGTAGCAGTTTCAAGTGATGTTAGCACTAGGGCATCATGTCACAGATATGTAGCATCATGT
>QKMX01353673.1:63524-74772 GCA_003401595.1 Venustaconcha ellipsiformis
CAGGATAATGTGACTGGGTGGAACATCATGCTTCATGTCTTGACCTCACGATAAACTGCCACACTAAAGACATTGTAGGGATATGACAGAAAAATTGTTAAAGCTACTTTAAAAATCTGAATCACATCACATGACATCACACTTTATTTAATAAAACCATACAGAGAATATTTTAGCTATGCATTATTTGTTTACACAGTTTAAAAAGAATAATAATTCAGGTCAAGTTGAAAATAAATTTGATTTTGGACAAGGTTAAGTCCAACATGCAATGTTACATTAGAAAAGCATGTAATGAAATTTAAAAAGAAATTAAAAAAAACTAACAAACAAACACTGAATATTAAAAATACATACCACTGTGATAATACCCTTGCTATTTAGTGTGTGATAATACCTTTGCTATTTAGTGTGTGATAATACCCTTGCTATTTAGTGTGTGTGAATACCCTTGCTATTTAGTGTGTGATAATACCCTTGCTATTTAGTGTGTGATAATACTCTTGCTATTTTGTGAGTTACACTCTTGCTGACTGGTACTCATGCTTGTTCATTTTCAGAAAAAGAACTAGATTGTGCCAATAAAAACACCCACAAATCTTTCTTTTATTTGTCATGATTTTTCTCCCTAGCTGGAATTTGCTTGAATTTTTATTTCATGCAAGCAGGTTGGGTAAGAAGAGGCTGAGTAATGTTTATAAGCCAGTGGTTCATACCTATCATCTTTTGTGATGGGAGAAAAAAAGCCAGATATTTTTGGTCATTTTATGCCTAAATCCCAATCTCATAATCTCCCAATTTGTGCAGAGAACTTCAAATTACTACATTATGTCTGTTGATTTTCATATTTCCTGAAACTCCTACCTAAATAGGTACATGTAATCCACAGAAGCAATGTTCTATTTTATCACCTTTCAAATTTTGTTGTGATGAAATAATTATCATGTTACAAAGTAATTTTTCTTCAGTAAAT
This sequence comes from Venustaconcha ellipsiformis, assembly GCA_003401595.1. Classification (NCBI taxonomy): domain Eukaryota; kingdom Metazoa; phylum Mollusca; class Bivalvia; order Unionida; family Unionidae; genus Venustaconcha; species Venustaconcha ellipsiformis. The sequence continues at coordinate 64,498 of QKMX01353673.1, forward strand.
AGTTTTTTTTTTACCTCTACAATCATGCTAAAAAAAATAAGCCACAATAATAAAATTGTCAGCAGTTAGTTTAATTTCCATGACTGATCACTGTGAATGCTGTGTAATTTTCTTCAAAAGCAAACTAGCATCTCTGTTCCCACTAAGGAAACTTGCATGAGTATAGACCTGGTAGTTTTGTAACATGTATACAAACAATAATTGCCATCATTAAATTAAAGAAGGAATTAAAAAAAACATACAACACAACAAATGTGCCCACAAAAAAACTAAATCAGTACTTAGTAAACAATGTTAAATGCATTACAATTTGACAATAAGAAAATAAGGTGGATAAAAAAGTTTAAAAAAATAGTTACCACATGTATGGTAGCTTGAGAATGCAGATTTGATCTGTTCACTTGAATTTACACACATTTCAAGCAAAGTAGGTCATCATTTATTTGCCAATCAGTTTCTGGTGCTTATATGCTGTAGAAAACTTGGTTTGTTTGATGTATGTCAGAGGGACAGTCCTTTTCACAGATAATTGCAATGATAATAATTAGTCACATTGGCTTTTTTGCTTGTGTACTTAAGTCTAACCTTTAGCTATTGTGTGGTTTGGCCACAGGTGGTTTGAATAGGAACAGGAGGCATGTCCTGGGAAATAAAAGGCATGTCACAGGGAGAAATGGCATATCCTTTGAGAATTTCATCCATATTGTATACAGAAGATTGGTTAATATTAGTGAAAATGAGGCTTTAAAAATAAACTGTGAAACCATCTGATTTTAGGTCCCAATCTCCCTATTTTCTTATTCAGTCTCCTTACTTGGCTTTTGAAAAGTTGACAGGCATGATGGTTAAGCTAATGGGTAAATTTTAAGTTAAGATGCTTTAATTTTGTGGGAGACACTGACCAATTGAAAAAAATTTGCAACTGGAAACTTTTTATATCTATGCCGATTTCAGTCTTCTGTTTTGTACTTACAGATACCGAGATTACAGAAATCCACCCTGGGTAGAGGAGAAGTATGAATATTCCCAAGCCTACTGGCACATACTAGCTGCAAGATTTGCATTTGTAGTTGTGTTTGAGGTATGTTTTTCTGATAGAAATTGAACTAGTAATGAATTTACCGCTATTCTGATTAATTGAAGTATCATTTTAAATGTATGCATAATGCAACTAAATTTGTGTGAAATCTTCCCAACATTTCAATTTAATAAAGATGGTTTGTATAGTATTAAGTCATTATAAGCACACTATATGCAACACTTGAAAATTCATTTCACTAAAAATATGGAACGAAGATTTAGCAAGGCTTTTCTTTCAAGAATATTGCTACCATCATTGGAAGTACATACTTTCTACCAGTTTCTATTTTGTTCAATCTAGTTCATACAAGAACTTTGCTTTTACAGTTAAGTGGTAATAGATGATTAACAAAAATAGAGCAGGATGGCTTAGTATGTAATTATTGACACAGGGGTTTTTGCTGAACATTTTATGCCATCTGTCTTAAGGTGAAGGTGTGTAACATAAAGTAGCCATACCTACTGCCACAAGGTTAATGCATGGCAGGGAAAATATAAATCGGTGACCTCTATCCATGTATGGGTATAGTTTTTAAACCAATGAATCATTTATCGACACTTGGCATTTTTTTTATATTTTGACTTGAGAGTTTCTTGTGTATTCAGTCTAACTGCCAGCTTCAAGGTCAAGGTCACAAGTGATTAGTACCATAATTCATTATTTAGGATGTTACTTTTTAACCCTGACATATATTGTGTTGGAGCTAACATTGTAATTATTGCTGGGTTTCTGTAGAGAAGTCCAGTTTTCAGGATAAGTTAGCACACTTCTCTATTTTGTCTTGAGCTTTTGAGGTCACAGGTCAAGATCACAGGGGCTGAAATTGTCATTATTCATTCCACACAGTACATCAGCTCCCTGAAGTTTATTGCACAATTTTTATCAAAATTTCTTGCACAGTTTTTACCATCTATTTGGCTGTGTTACATCTGAGAAAGGACAGCTCCGTATAGAGTCTTCAATGAATAGATCAAAATTCAGAGTCACTGGAGATGAAATTGCTACCAAAAAATTTAAGTTTACATTTATAATAGCATCAGTAAATCAGGGGGATCAATCTTTCTTGCAATAGCATTTTTTTTTCAGAGTATAAGGAATTATAGAAAAGTTCATATATTCCATCTCACTTTTAGTGCAGCCTTGTTTCTACTTTAAGGCCATCTTTTTCTAATGACCTGGAATCATTTCCATATTGTTTGATATTAATGAGACAGGAGAAAGAATGACATCACTCCAACTATTTCTGTTGTTTAAGTTCATGTGTTTGGCGGCAGGTAGAATTTAAATGAAAATTTTAGCTTTGCTTATTATTTGTTCACTCTTGTGAACCAGACTCCAGGCGGAATTTGTAATTTAGATCTTGACATTTAAAAACACTCTAGACATTTCCATATTTTTTTTTTAATTGCAGAATGTTGTTATTGTGATTACCAGCCTGATTGCCTGGCTTATCCCAGATGTTCCCTCCAAACTGAGGAAGAAAATTCGCAGAGAGGCATACATTGCTAGCGAGATTGTGATCCGAACCGAGTTGATGAAAGCCCGAGGACAAAGCCCAGCTGGTAGCCTGCTGGATAGCATTATATCCAAGATGTCATTCCCAAACCTGCCTTCTAAAGATAATGGTAATAATGTGTCAGACCTTCGCAAAAGAGGAAAAGCTGAAATAACATCGGTGGATGATGACAACATTGATGCATAGCAGAGTGAAATAGGGTGATTTCATTTGGTGCTTTTCTTGTTGAAGAAGACTCTGAGCATTTTTAACTGTAGCTCTTGTTACAACAATAGCCATCATAATTTGCAACAGATCAAGTGTAACATTATGTTTGATTGGTCAGATATAAAAATTTATGCCATAAAATCTTCATCAATTTTTTGTAAGGAATGGTCAAGTCATGGTGCTCTCATGGTGCTTCCTGTGATATAGTGCCACTGATAGACAATTGCTCATTTTTAGAAAGCCTTGGTAACAATGATTTGGATTGGTTCAATTTGTGTCATGTAACACAGAAAACTAGAAGTTATTCGTTAGTAACATCAGAGAATAACTACTTATGTATTCACGAGTCCATTCTGTGTATTTTGACTGTATTTGTAAAATTGAGTCATTATTATTTTTGTAACTTTTGTAATTATAGGAATTGAACTTCACATTTAACAGGATTCATGAAGTCATAAAGCTTGCTAAATGACTCCACACTATGCTTCAACAGTCATAGAGAAATTGAACTTCATATTTTACATGATTCACAAAGTCATAAAACTTAAAAATTGACACCACACGATACATGAACAGTTGTAGAGAAATTGAACTTCATGTTTAAAACAAGTCATTAAATCATGAAGCTTGAAAATTGATTGCACACTAACAGTCTTATGGTGGAAATTGAAGGTGTTGATGTATTCATTACTACTCTGTGGCTGTTCTTTAAGATTGTAACCATTTTGTATTATTTTTCTTTGACGACATGCAGTATGTACCTATATACACTAGAGTTTGTTACAAACTAATGAGTTGTGATTTGTGAAAAAAACAAGATTACTTGAATTAAAATTTGATATTTAATACTATTTAATTTCATTCTAATAAATTAAAATATAATGTTTGATGCTATCTAATTTCATTCATAATGCAAGTTTATCCTGACTTTTAAAGGATTTTTAAATAACTGCAAATTATGATGGTGCTGCTATCAGCAGAAATATTTAATTTCTTTTTTGTTGTGCAGTGATAGGATTCTGTGTTTATTTATGTAGCATCCATCACCTGAAGGCTCTCTTCACACCAAAACATGTATAACATATGTATACTTCGTACTGTTTGAAGAGCTGTATGAAGCGGAAATGGATTCTTTTTCTTTATCGTGCAATATTTATGTGTCTTGTATCTTGATTTTTTTTGTACAGTTCTTTGTTATAATAATGGCTGTATATTCCTCTTGTAGCTGCAGTCAACAATGTGTGAAATACAGTGAACTTTTACTATCTAAACAATCAGTATATTACTATGGCACCATCTTATATGGCAGATTGTACCCTCATATAATCAATATGACAGACATAAGTATTTTCTTTTCCCAAAAGGAATTATGGTCATACCGGCAAGTAACTCTCCCATGTGGAGTGTTTCTTTCACATTTTACTAGCAAATAACACTCTCATACAGAGTGTTTCTTCATATTTTACTGACAAATAACTCTCCCATAGAGAGTATTTCTTTCATATTTTACGGGAATAAATCCAAAGAGTAAACTTCACTGTAATGGCTCATACTATGCATGATGCAAGTTTATCAGCTTCATTTCCTGAGCAAAGAGAATTGGGGATAGAAGTTACCTGCAATTAACTGACCCATTTGCACTGAATGGAGAATCCTGTTTGCACTGGATGGAGTCTCCTGTTTGCACAGAATGGAGTCTTCGGTTTGCACAGAATGGAGTCTCCTGTTTGCACTGGTCAAGTTTATGCATTATTTTTCCAGTTACTGTTTTTAGATATGTTTATAGACCAAAGAAAGGAGGGAATCTCATTCATGTCTGCCAAGACACTTTCCAATGGAAACTTCCATTTCCCATTCTCTATTATCAGTTGTTTAGGATTACATACAGAATGTGCAGTTGTGAACATCCCACAAATGGAAAATTAACAAAAATGTTTTAATCTGTGAGGGCATAAGGATTGGGCACAAATTTTCATAAATCATGCATGTTTTATTTACAAGAAATTTAGAAGATACTCATTTTGCTCATGTACAATGATGCAGTTGTGGACTGCAATGTCCTTTGAAGATTGATTGCAACAGAAGATTGTCAGATTTTGTTGAACTAATGCTGAAGTTTCTTTATTGAAATGAATATGTCTAATTGTATTCAGCTGAATTTGATTTGTCTTTCATTTGTCAAATAAAATAAACCCTTTGTTCAGACAACTTTGACATTCCTGGATTCTGTAAATAATTGGGATGTTAAATTGTAAAGCAAATTGAATTCTTTCTGAAACAAACTTGCTCAATCATTTGATCTTGGAGTCAAGGTTACAAGGATTATATCAGTGCTTTGAGTGTGGTTTTGACACATAATCCCAAATAGTCTTGATAAACTTGGAAATGAAACGTGATCATTTTCAGATGAAAAGAATTCACTTTGTAAAAGTGTCATAACCCACTACTGCACTTGCACAGTGTGAATTGGCTTAGCGGGTATCAAAGGCAACCTCACAAGTCTCTTTTCTCAGTATCTTCATTTTTAAACTGTATAAAGGACACCTGTCATAAAGAACAAATTCATTTGGTCCCTTAAGTGTACTTCATAAAATGGTACAATAAGTTTTATGCTCATAAAGTTAATCACATGACTGTTATTTAAACTCTGGTTACTCACACTATATACTTTTTCAGATTAATCCTGAATTGATTCCTTTTTTCAGTTTAGCTCTGTTGGTATTTTGCAGATAATCTTGTACATTTCAATGTACTAGTATTAAATGTTTCTGATATAAATTTTGTCATTAAATGGAAGGTTATCCTTGGTTCATGTTTTTTGCCAATTCCATTTGGACAACATTATTGTATTTGCTGAACTGCAGCTATAATTTGATATGTTTTTTTGATTTTAAAGGTATCATATTACATTCTGTAATCTTTTTAACAGTATTTGTTTCACAATAGATGGACACTCCTTTCCTGTGTAAAATGATTAACGAATTCTGCTTCATTTTGTTTTCTTATTAAGACTTGTTTACTTGGTTATTGCAAGCAATTTTGTCAAGGGGCATGTAGGCTCGCCAAGGCACATATCCCTTGGACAAGTGACTTTTAAAACTGCATGTAGTGTACCAAGCATGTCATGGTTTGCTAAAAGAAAGAGATGATCTTGAACTCCTGAAGACTGCAGTATTAATTGGAATATGACTTTATAAAACTTTTGTTTCAGTTAAATATATGCTTGGTAACAGATTTGAAAATAAATAGAATTAAGAAAAGTATGGATATTTTTTAAAAATCTTCTATTTTTTTGACATTTCTCTAAAAAAAGTACTTTGCAAAAGCCAAGTCCAATGATGAAGTACTTTTGTTTCCTTTTACAGTTTTAATACTTTTGTAAATTTGCATTCACAAGCTGACATGTAATCTTTACTGGTGAGAAATATTAGGTCAGCGTAGGCATCTTGTTAAATGTTGGTGTCTTTTGTCACATTATAGAATATTATGATTGTATTATTAGTGTATTTAACATTTTAACTTTTGTGTAATCAATGCTCAGATGTAATCAATGTTGTAAAAATGCATAATTTTTTACTTAAGTAAATACACTGTAGCTGTACATTAAAAATGCATTCTAGCATTCACATCTTAGCAACAAAACTTTACAAGATCTATTTTGCCATCTTCAATATTGTGTTATTGTATTTTTTTTATCAAGATCTGTAGTTCGTTGTACAATTAGACTTTTACATTTCCTTTCACTTATTTTTTTCTTCTTTAAGTCTTCATTACCTGATCAAAATTTTTTCAACCATGATTTAAATGTGGTATTTACCAAGCAGATGAATCTCAATTTTGTGAAACCCTCAGGAATAATCTTCAAAGTTTGTACATTGGGAACTAAATACATGCTTCATTTAATGACTCTGCACTGCCCTCCAACTATAACATTAGTTCTAAATCACAGTTTTGGATAAATTCTTGTAGACGCCTTACACTTTAGGTAAGAAAGAGGCATATTGATTTAGAATCCAAAGGTCAGGGTTATTATGACTTGAAGAAACAAAATTCTTGTTCTAGTGTAAGTACCTAAACCTGACCAAACTATTTGCATGGCTTGCACGTTGGGTATAAACAGAAACTTTGAGTTTGGGGTCTAATGGTGAAAGGTCAAGGTCATGGCTAGTCCTGTAAGAGAATATTGGTTTCTGTACAGTAAGTTCAGTTCAAGACTGCATTGACATTGAGACCCTTTGCCCAAGTCAGCCATTCCATACTTGTGTCTGCATGGATTACTATTAATGTTTTGTCGGCATTGAATATGTTGTTTTGAGTAGTCAAGTTTAAACTTGCATAAATTACAATTCTCCTCCATTTGGAGTTTTGTGTATCATTTAATATAAATTTTGATCTATGGCAATATTTATATTTACAAATGATAATTGTATGGTTGTTTTATCATGTTATGAATTTATATGCAGCTCTGTAACTTGTTTTGTCTCTCTTTGGAGAAGTTTATTATCTCATATTTAGATGTTATTTTTAATGCAGATTTACAATATTTTAGATTATCATCTATTGCCTTAATGGGCATTTTGCCAATTGTTTTTACATCTTGTGTTTGAAGGCAGAAACCTTGCCATGAGGAACAAACACACACACACACACACATTATTAGATGTATGTCTTTTATATTAGGATGAGGTGATTTTTGTTACATTTTGTTATCCCTCCATTACCTTAAAAATCTATACTCACTGACTTTCATTTAGATAGATATCAATGTACCTAATAATTAACTGTTATATACACTTTCAGCCCATTTATTTAGGTATATTTTGATACAATAAAATACATCCCAAATTGCTTTACATATTTATCTTTTCTGTTTACTATGTACATACCACTTCATATATTGTCCCTACTTGCACAATCAGCTCAATTTAAATAAATCTGTTCATTTGCAAGTAGATTTTTAATCATAATTGTGCCAACTCTTTTAAACAGCTAATCACAGGCAAACTGGAGCTTAATTATGTACAGTAGCTCCGCGTTAAGACATTCACTATAACACTGTACCTCTTACCATGAAAATGTGGTCTTTAATTCAAATTGTTTGAATCTTGCTTGACCATTACTGGTTAAATTGTGTCACATGATTGTAGATTTTGGTTAGTAAGAATCAAACTTTGAGTGTGATTTCACTTTATATTTTATTCCAGTATTTCTACACACTGTTGAGACAATTATCATCATCCATATCAAGTTCCCTCACTAGGGTATATATCCCTCACTCAAAGTATACCTAAATATACAGGTCAGTTTTAAGACTCCCAGGGTAGTACTGTTCAGGAAAAGACTAGCAGAGAAAATTAGGTGCTAGCTGAATAAATGTAGTAGGTACCTTGCAATCTCTCCTTACCAGTAACACATGGGAGGGAGTTCATTTGGCTGTATATTAGAAGGGCAGTTTTTGAGGACAAATAAAATATATAATTCAGTTGAAGAGATAGGAGAATCAGAGCCTGGCTTGATATGAGAGATGACTGCTTATTAGAAGTAACTGTTAATAGAGGTTGTACTATATTTGTTTGCTGGAGGGAGCCGTAATATAGATTGAATTGTGTACGATGTTGCGAGCACTTGTATGCCATTCATAGACATTCATGGTAACACTTTGTAGTAAATGCATATGATTAGACTAATTTGGCATTAAATGCATATTTGCATGGCTACACCACACACTTGTTGTCTTGGCTGCTGAAGCAAATAGTAAATCATTGGTAGCACCTTGGTAGTGGCAATGGTTGGGTCATCAGCATTACAAGTTAAACATAATACTGGCAGTTACCATGGTTCAGTTATCAGCATTATGTGTTCAAGCTATAAATAGTAATGTGGCATTGGTTGGGTCATCAGCATTATTTGTTCAAGTTAAAAATAGTGCCTTGGCAGTGGCAATTGTGTCATCGGCATTACATGTTCAAGTTATTAATAGCAGTGGCAATGGTAGTCATCAGCATTATGTGTTCAAACTATAATATTTTGGCAGTGGCAATGGTTCAATCATCAGCTTTGTTTTGTATTCAAGTTACAATTAGCACATTGGTAGTGGCAATGATTTGGGTAATTAGCATTATGTGTTGAAGTTTTAAATTGTCAAGTTAGATAAAGTTTGTGTGTGTTGTAACTGTGTAGGTGCAAGACCACATTCTCTTGACTAGAAAATATTTTAGTCCGTTGTATAGTTTTTTTGTTTCAGAGATTTATGTCGATAAATCTGTGTATGTCTATGTCACTAACCTATGTCGTCACCAATCTCCAATTCCCATTGTCGCTAGACAGGCCCAATATATTGTTGCTATAATTCCCTATGTTCAATTTCACTTGTCTTTTGAAAGATCCACCCATGTCAAATTTGCCTTGTCGCAAGAGTACCATGGCCATTTACCCTTTTGTCATCAGATTACAGCTGGACATTTTAACATGGAAGTCCCATTGTCGCTAGTGTGCCCGCATTCACTGCTATCCATTGATTTAAAAGCTCTGAATTTTTGTTATCTTTAATTTGATATAATTTGCTGGATAATAAACAGCTGTTTACTGAAATGCTACGAAACACATCTCATTCCATGACTCGTTTGAAAATGTTTTATTCTTCCTTATCTAGCTCTGAAATGTTTTAAGTAAATTTACTGATGATTTGTATGATCTTTTAGAGGTCTCGTCACACATTATTGTTAATTAAAAACTAATTAAAAATTAGTTTCATCTGTAATGATATATTATTAAAATCTTTCAGAATATCACTTAAAAGTAGTGAAATATATGGTTAGTAGAGTTAATCATTTATGTAACAGGTAATACTTAGGGCATAATTAATTTATATTCAAAATTTCTTTTTATGAAACATAAACTGGTATGCATTGTTAATAATTTGTCTTTGTATCATTCTCAAGAGACAAATTACCAACGTTAAAAGTTATGACGAAATAAATTTAATACCAACTGGCTGTTTTAAGCCTCGATTTCAAATCACATGCTAGCTCCACAAGATGGATTATGTGACCAATAAATTGAATATTGCATTGAAAAAAGATAATTTGCATGGACGCCTTAAAAGACTTAGAGAATCTTTCTATAAGATTTTTAAAAAAAAGTTGTTTACAAATTAGAGCCATCATGCAATCAGAAAATAACCTTGGTAATGCCACTCGTTTTATATTGATGTTTACAGGATCTATGAACCAGTGAGCTAACAATAGTGCTGAAGAAATCGTTATAATATAATTGGGTCAAGTCAATTTTCCAAAAAGAGATTCAAATCCAATGAAAATTATCATTACAATAAAATGTAATGAAACAAAATTAAAATAAGAATTTAAAACTAACACACAAATAACACAATAATTATATTGCATATTTGTAACATGATTTATATAAACTTTTGCCTCCTTCTCTCTCTCTCTCTCTCTCTCTCTCTCTCTCT
>QKMX01353674.1:17990-28602 GCA_003401595.1 Venustaconcha ellipsiformis
TATATATGTAAATACAGTTGCACAAAAATTAAAACAATTTTAATGCTTAAACTGTGGTAAAGTAATTATTCCCATTATTTATATTTTATTTTTTATTTCTATTTTTTATTTAATTTCAGCTACTCACACTCCCATACTCAATGACATTTGGATGTTTCCACGGATAATCCTACTGTCAGATGGAAAACCCTCTGATCCTGACCTGCTGGATGGACCAGATGTTCCTAGACCAGATTATCAACAACAGGTCAGGGAGCCAGTGGCTTGTATGAGAAGAGCAAATGTTTCTTTAGCATCAAAGATATTTCCTTTGGAAATAAGGACACATGTTTTAAGTCATTTGGGATTCTTGTGAAGAATTGGAATTTGTGATATTGCAGTGAAATATGGCACAAATATTATATTATGTGTCTGTACATCCATCCACTATTCATACTTCTTCACACACATGATGCTTATCACTTCTCGTTTATACTGTAACCAGATTCAGCCAGTGAACATGTCATTTTCCTATAAACTTACTATATATGGAATATTTGACCAATCCTTCTGTCTTAGAACAGGCATTGTGACAAATAAAAATGACTCCATCCTTTTGTTTCTCCTTTAAATACATTCCCCAATAACATTAACATTAGGGGATATAAGCCTCAAGAATCCAGTCCTACTAAAAAGATGAAAATCATCTTTTCCTGTCTATCTCAAATAAAAAATGTTCAATAACTCTTGCTTATGATCTCCCCTTACCACTGCAAGGTGTTACTAGTTTTTAAGCTTCACTGCTGTATTGATAACAATGTACATTATACAAATAACAATCCAAGCCATCTTAGTGTTAAAATTGGCTTATCCAACTTTAAATTTGGATTTTATGTATTGGACCATCATTCTTTTACAGGTTGTATACATTATTTTTAGGTTTTTTTTAGTGACTTTCAGAAAACCAAGTACCAGTGATGCCCTTACATTCAAGCCTCCTAAAATCTAGATAGTAGCATGCCCTTCCCAACACCTGCATGCAGCTTACTTGTTGGTGGCCACCTCCAGCAATTTCAGGCTGACTGGATCACCCTATTACCTCAAAACAGTTGGGTGATCCAGATCATTTTGGAGGCTTTGGATTTCATTTATCTGTCCTTTCCTCCTCTCCCCTCTTCATGGCTTTTGGAGGCTTTGGATTTCATTTATCTGACCCCCTGTCCTTTCCTCCTCTCCCCTCTTCATGGCTTTTGGAGGCTTTGGATTTCATTTATCTGACCCCCTCTCCTTTCCTCCTCTCCCCTCTTCATGACTGTACCATCAGATCAGGAGGATAATGCATTTCAACAACAAGAGATATGGTTACTCATCAACAAACAGGTGATGGAGGTTGTGCAAGAAAGACAATGGCCAGGGTTTTATTCCAGGCTGTTTCTTGTTCACAATGTGAAAGACAAGTTGAGGTTGATAATTGACCCATGTTGCCTCAGTTAATACATTTTACAACCAAAGTTCAATTTATATACAATGAGATCAGGATGTCTCTCCATCTAATGGGATGAGTATGCCGTCATTCATGCTGCATATTTTCATGTCTCTATCCTTTTAGATCATTTGTTTTTTAGTGAATTGGGAAATGTCAGACATCAATCCAACCCAGCTTTTTGTCCATCTGGGCATAGAGCTTATCTCCAACCTGAATCTGGTACAACTTCTTTGTGTTTGCTTAATCAGGATTGTCAATCACTTTGTGTTTGTTTCCAACTGGACTTGGATTTCAGCAAGAGAGTTCTTGCAACTTCTCATATTATTGAATGCAGCGGCAGACTTGATCCCACTCGGCCGTCTTTTTATGCACTCCATACAAATGATATTTGCCAACACAATGGCCCCCATTTTCAAATCCATTGATCAAATAGTCATGATAATGACCAAGATACAATCATTCATGTATGAACACCTGATGCCAGAATTAACTACCAACAGTGGCACATGGGAGCCAGGAGAGTGCCCCCCCCCCCCACTTCAACCTTTTAGAAATGAAGGATGTCATCAATGCCTTTCACTTGTGGAAGGATCAACTCTCAGGAAAAACAGTTCTCATTATGTCTGTCTTTCTGTGGTGATGACATGCCTCCATAAATGGGGCACCAGATCACCCAACATGTTCTGATTTGACAGTTTCTATGTTGGTGTGACAACCTCCATATCAACATACAAATCAGACACATCCCTTGTAGACTCAATGTCTGGGCTGACACTCTATCCAGGAAAGGTCAAGTAATTTACATGGAATGGTCTACACATCAATTGGTCTTTATTCAGATCTTTGCACTTTGGAGGCATCCAATTAAAACATTTTTTGCAACAAGGTGTAATCACAAGATGCCAACCTTTGTCTCTCCAGATCCAGAAGCTTGGGCAGTGGAGACTGTCAATTAATTGTGAGGGGTTATGGGCATTTTCCTACTATCCCATGGTCTTGGTACCAAAAGTAATCCAGAATTACAGGGTCAGATATACAAAAGGATTCTGTCTGCCCCTCTCAGATGGGATAAGACTTTGGTAAACTTGATATAGTGATAGATCTGCTTAATATGATTATGGCCAACCTGAATCTTCTCCAGCAACTATAGTGACAGGTGTTCCATCCCTGCCTGGACTGTTTTCTTCTTTACGCTTGACTTTTGTCTGGACAGCCTTGCGATACAAAGAATTTAAGCCTTCGATTGTGGAGAGAATATCAAGAGCAAGAAAGCTCTCCACTCTGTGAGGGAAAGGGGCGTGTTTTCAAGAACTGGTTTTATATAAATAATATCATCCCTCTGAGTGCCTCAAAATTCCTCAACTTGCCAAATTTTTTCTCTGGCTCTTCACGGAAAAATAGTTGACCCCAATTACTATCAAAGGCACCCACTCCATGATATCAGTCACATTTTGACAACATGGTAGATTTGATATCAGGCATGATGAAGATTTATCAGATCTTTTAAGTTTTATCACAGTCAACCAAAGTCCTTCACTCTGTATCCAAAATGTAATCTGTCATGGGTTTTTAGCAGGCTCAATTCATATTAATATGAGCCTTTAACCTGCACATCTCTAAAGCTACTATTGTACAAAATATATATCCTGATCGCTTCACCATGCAGGTGAGTATGTTATATGCCCTTTCCATTGATCCAAACTATCTTCAATTCGGATCAGATGGTTCAGTGGTCGTCTTATACAACCAGGCTTTGTAACCAGAAATAGGTTACCATCTGTTTACACTCAAAGTCATCATTCCCTTGCTCTATTCCATTGACAAATAGAGAGCAGCAGGCATGCAGAATCCTGTTAGCACTCTCAAGCACTACTTGAAATGCACAGCGACACATAACCTGGCATGGGCAAGCACCTCTTTCTTTTGGTGGAAGGGGGGAAACAGGAAACAACCTTCAAACCCTTACTTCATGGCTGAAATGGGTTGTACGCTCAGTGTTCTTGTAGGTCTCACAAGATCAGATCTACCTAATGAAGATTATCACTCATGAGATTAAGGTGATATAGTAGAAGCTTTTGACTGGCATGCAGTGTCAACCTTCTTGAGTTTTTATCTCAGAGATTTAGCTTTGCAGAGGCTAACCCTGAATCTGGTAGGTCCAATGGCAGCTGCCCAGATGACCACCAGACCCAGTTAAAACAGTCAACACAGGCTATCAACTTCGATGCATTTACCAGTGAAATTTTGTAGGCAAGAAGATTTCAATAATTATCTTCTTACTCATATGTAGGTTCACTGATCAAGTGACCCTAGTCTGTGCTGCCTGTGTAATTAAGAGAATGGATTATCATTAGCATGCAGAATCCAGCCATCATTCCCTATAAGAATACCCAAGGTTTAGGTCAGATACTCAGTATTCCCTCCTTCAGTTACCTATTCTTCTACCATTAATGTGATTAGGGAACTTATTTGAAGGAGGAAGCAAATTTTCAAGTAAATTGTGTTTCTCCAAGAATACTTACCCAATCACCTTACTTAAAAACCCTCTCAACCACCCCACCATGCAAGCATCCTCATTAGTATTTTGCTCAGCTTAAAAATTAGTGATATCTGGCAGTGGCAAGGGTGGATAATGGGAAAGAGTTATTGCCCTTTATCTGTTTCTGATAGACAATGAAAAATCAATTACTAGGACTGGAATCTTCAGGTAGCTGGTTTATATCTCTTAGTGTTATTGTGAATGGGTTTGTATTCTCAGAAACACAATTTACTTAAAAACTTGCTTTCTTCTGCTTTAGACCATGTGAGAAATCAGATGTTAGATAGTGTATGGTTTTTGTTGTTTTGTAACCTTCAGTATATAATATAGAGGGTACAGTCCAACAACAAATATATGCACTATTTAATGTAAAGCTTGTGTGTTTTAGAATTACTAGGAATTAATGCATTTAGTCACATACACAAGTGATAAATTTCATAAAAGTCCTGATTTTACTCAAATTTTGCTATTAATTTTAATAAAATATTTGATTAAATGTTTGGGTACAAGCACAATAATGTCAGCTGGAAATTTGGAAAGAACTAAATGTACAGTATATGTAATTGCAGTGTAATTGGATGTGCATAAATTTATGATAAAGGACATTTGTTATATATTTTGCAGATAAGATCCAAAGTATTGAATGTTGTAGATCGGATTGCATCAGCCAGGGTTATTGTGCATTGTGTACCAGTTGGAGATGCAGATATGGTAAGTAATTGTCCCTACCATAAGATATAGTCAGTAATTGTCCTCACCATGAGATATAGTCAGTAGTTTTAACCACTCAGAGATATGGTCTGTGATTGTCCATGCCAGAAAATATAGTCAGTAATTGCATTCACAATGAAATATGGTCCATAATTGTCCCCACTATGAGATATAGTCTGTAATCGTCCCCACCATGAGATATAGTCAGTAATTGTCCTCACCATGATATATGGTTTGTAATTTTCCCCACCATGAAATGCTGTTAGTAATTATCCCCAGTGTGAGATAAGGTCAGTAATTGTCCATGCCAGAAATTATGGTAAATAATTGTATCCACAATGAGATATTTTCCATAATTGTGCTCACTATGAGATATGGTCAGTAATTGTCCATGCCAGATAATATAGTCAATAATTGTGACCACTGTGAGATATGTTCAGTAGATGTCCCAACATGAGATAAGATCAGTAATTTTCACCCACAATGATAGATGGTCAATAATTGTCTCCATCATGTTTTTAATAGAAAATGTTGTGAATGCTATGAATAATAAAAATATATTCTTTGTTGTTTTACTGCAGTTTGGGAGTTAGAAGAAGGGTTTTTAAAAAATTCAATATATTACATAGTAACCAGTACTGTCTAATCATGTACTCACATGTATGCAATTATGTTGTTGATCTGTGAAAAGCAGTTTGTTACATTTCATTTCAGTCTCTCTTGAAAGAAATAGCTGAGAAAACAGATGGGAAAATATATACACCAGCAGATGGTAGATATGTAGGGAAAAGAACAATTAACTGTGTAAGTTATTTAGTCACACCATGTTTGTATTTTGTATGGAGGGATAGCATAGATTCAAAATTAATTTTATCAGACTTGAAGTTTATGACTTTTTGTCCATGATCTCAATTTATCTGTATATAGATAGATGTAATGTTTGCATGCAGACACATTAATTAAGGTCTGATGTGATTACACAAGAGAAGATGTTTTAGAAAAAGTTTGAATTGGCTGGAACACACCATAAAGCACAGAAAACAGTAGAGCAGATTTTGGCCAGCATCTCAGCAGGGTAGCAATTGGCTGCATAAACTATCCTGCCCCCACCTACAAGTAGCTATAACCCCCTCCCCCAGCAAATGCATATAAATGTAAGGCACCTCCACCTGATCAGGAAATGTCTGGCAGCATCTGTGAGACAGTTTTTTACATTGTATATGAACTATATCTCAGCCATCAGTGTTTTTTTTACTAATTGGAATTCCTATGACAGTTCACTGAGTCCATCATATAAAATAGATACCAATGATTAAGAAGCAGTTTTTCTAATATTAGATGTGCAAATTTTAGTGCATGCTGTATCAAGCCATTCTCATTTAATTAAATTGAACAGATGACTTGGATCATAATGCATTTATGAAGATGAAGGATACAGTTGGAATTAAAATATTGAGGGTCACTGCATAAGATTTCAACTGCAACATAATTTTATTGTGACTTTACTAGAAATTCAGTTTGATATGAGGATAATTTTGTGATTATGAATGATTATTTGTCAATTTTGATGATTATTAATGATTAGTCAGTCCTGATGATTATGAATATTTGTGTCATTTCTGGTGATTATGAATGATTATTGCTGTCAGTCCTGATGATAATATATAATTATTACAGTCAGTTCTGATGATTATGAATGATTAATACTGTCAGTCCCAATGATTATGAATAATTAATACTTTTAGTCATAATGATTATGTATGATTATTACTGTCAGTCCTGATGATTATTAAGAATTATTGCTGTCAGTCCTGATGATTGTAAATGTTTATTACTGTCAGTCCTGATTTTTAGGAATGATTATTACTGTCAGTCCTGATGATTATGTGTGATTATTACTGTCTGTCCTTATGAATATGAAGGATTATTGCTGTTATTCCTGATGATTGTGTATGTTTATTACTGTCTGTCCAATGATTATGATTGATTATTACTATCAGTCATAATTTGTATTATTAATTATTATTGTCAATCATGATAGTAGATGATTATTACATTCAGTCATGATGATTATGAATGATTATTTCCATCAGTAATGATGAGTATGCATGATTATTACTGTCCAGCATGATTTGTATGAATGATTATTACTGTAAATTATAATATTTTAGTTTCATCAGAATTTGTTAAAATACAGTTGATTAAACATTTTATAGCAGCAAAAGCATTTGGCAGTAACTGATGCTTATTACTTTCTCAAACATCTTTTGTGATGTCAGCATGTGACTTTTGAAATCAATCATACTCTATCATGTGACTTTTGAAATCAATCATACTCTATCATGTTACTTTTGAAATCAATCATACTCTATCATGTGATATTTTGAATCAAACATCAGCTTAATAGTACCTAATATTTAGAATCCACAAGCACATATTTCTTTCTTTATTGTTATTTAACTATGATTTAAATAAAATCATGATTTTATGTCTTCCTACAGAAACATGCAGGCAATGTGCTGAGATACTGGAATGAGCTGAGGACGAACAGATACTTGTATATCCCCAAAAGATCTCTTGAACAAATAGTGAGTACTTTAGTAATCCAATTTACTGTATATACTTGCTTATAAGTCGAGTCAAATTGCAAACAACAAAGATGATGATCTGCCACAGTGTGCCTGCAGTGATATTTATTGTTTGTTCAGCTGATTACTCCTAACATAATGCACAGATGCAAGATCTGCTAGCACATTCCATCTGGATCTGTGAAGTTTGCAGTTGGATTGACTTATAAACACATATACAATATGTTGCTACCTATTGTATTATATTATTGCATCAGATACTATGTACAGCTTATAATATTTACAGTTTTGCTGTTTTCCTTGCATAGTGGAATTCTGATACAAGTACATGCATCATTATTCAGTGGTCCTTCACTGTAAAATCCCTCATTATACCTAGCTGTCTTATAACATGGGTGTAGTTTTGAATCATGTTAATTAACTCAAATTTTGCTTTTTCATTCCTCGTTAGATTATTTCACTATGTTTTAATTCTTGCCTTGTGAGAACAACTTAGAGTATTATTTCACATATATGCTTTATTTTTTGTTTTTCTATTCCAGCCAGTAGGCAGAGCAGATATTGTTATGTCCTTTGTCAGTCCATGCATATTTATGTAGTTCATCTATGTCTGTATGTTACCTTTTTTGTTGCTACTTCAGATACATTACACAATCACATTACAACAGGAATATTAGCCTGCTGTCTTGCAAATCCAGCCCAAATAAACACGAAAAAAAATTTCTTTTCCTCTCTATTTTTTTATACAAAAGGGCAGTAACTCTTACCCATTACCTCCCCTTGATATCACCACCAATCCTCTCCAGTTTTTAGCTCAGCAAGACTAAGATGAATGCTCACATAGTGGAAAGGTTTGGAATGTTTTTAAGTAATGTGATTGGGTATGTATTCTCAGAGAAATATAATTTACTAAAAAACATTGCTTTCACCTTCGAATATTCCCCAATCACATTATGTTAGGAGAATAAGTAATGTGAGAAGGGGATGCTGAGCATCTGACCTCTATCTCATTTATCATTCTGAGGAATGAATGGTTGGATTCCCCATATGAAGGATAACCCATTCTCCTAATATTACAAGCAACGCAGTCTGGGATCCCTTGATCTAGGACTCTCATATGGTTCAGAAGATGTAGCTGAAATCTTCTCACAAACAAACTTTTTCACTGGCGAATCCAGCAAAGCTAACAAGCTGTGTTGATTAATCTAGCTGGATCTGGTGGCCATCTATGCTGCTGCAACCGACCCTGCAAGATCCAGTGTTTGTCTCTGCAGCATTTCAATCTCTGTAGTGAAATTTCAAGAAGGTAGACTGCATCCCAGCCAACAGCTTCTATATCTTAGATCAAAATGTTGCATTTGAAAGTGAGTCTTGTGAAAATGGTCAGATCTCAGAGTATGGTGAGCATATAACCCACTTCAGCCTCGAAGCAACAGCTTGAGGGGTGATGTCTTGTTTTCTGGCCTTGACCAAGACGAAGAGATGTTTGCACGTGGCATGACTTTTCTCTGTGTGTTTTAAGAGTTAAGGGCACAGACAGGATCTTGCATGGCTGCTGCTCTTGACTTGCTTATGGAAGAGGGAGGATGAATGCCGATGTGTTGGTTACCTACAGATGTCAACCAATTCTTGGCATCTAAGGCTGGTTGTATAAAGAGGAGTACTGGACCATCCAAACTGAATGAAGAGTTTGGGTTGACCGAAAGGGAGATAAAAAAATTGTCTAACAGATCTGAGAGACCTTCAGCATGCCCAATGTTACATCTGCTATGATGTTGGAATGTGTCCAGGATTGTAGATCCTTGATAGTAAGAATAGGATCTTGCAAGAGAGCGAGCAGGGATGCTTGTTTGACTATTGACAGATGGTAATGTGTTCTGGGCTATAAAGCCTAATGGTATCATGAGATCAGAACCACCAAAGCCTCTGATCTGAATTGAAGGGAAGGTGAACATAAAAGGAGGATGCAAAACAAAACCATTACCTACCTGCTGTGTGATGAGGTTCAAGTCCACTTTTCCCAGCTTTTATCTGAGAGATCTTTCATCCCAAATGCTCACCTTGACCTGGCAGGACCTATAGCTATGGTACAACAGGTTACTTTACTGGGTTGTTCAACAGCTTCATTATCCCTTTCAAAGTTGCTCTCTGACACATGGAATCTGTTAAGCAGTCAAGTTATTTTTAGCTATAAAGCCACCTAGGTGGACAGATATATAAAAAGTGGTATAAAAAGTAGACCTGGCTGTAGGAATGTAAAGTTGAATGTTTGACCTAATATTTTCACTAGCAAATGCATTGCTAGCTTACTAAATCAGTTGGATTTAAAAGTAGATAATCTGAAAGTTTTCTCCCTTTTGTTTCAGAATTATTGCATATAGAACTCATACATACACTATATACAAAAACTAATTTGTATAGTTGCCATAAGGATAGCTAATTAATGTTAGAAGAAAATTTAATAGAAAGCATTATGGTACGAATGCTGATTAGAAGAAAATTTGAAAGAAAGCATTATGGTACGAATGCAGATTAGAAGAAAATTTGACAAAGCATTATGGTAAGAATGCTGATTAGAAGAAAATCTGACAGAAAGCATTATGGTATGAATGCTAGTTAGAAAAAAATTTAAAAAAGCATTAGGACATGAATGTTGATTAGAAGAAAATTGAACACAAAACATGATGGCATGAGTGCTAATTAGTAGAAAATTTAACACAAAACATGATGGTATGAAAGCTGATTAATAGAAAATTTAACTAAAAGCATTATGGCATGAATGCAAGTTTTAGCTTTGTGCATATGATGCCTATCTGCTGCATGGCTGACATTAAAAGATAGAAAAACCTTTAGAAAACATCACCTCAAGGACCACTGAATGGAATTTCAACCAAAATGGACTAAAAGCATTCTGACATAAAGATAGTACAAATTTCAGCTGTCATTGCTAAATATTGGAAAACATCAACAATTTTACCAAATTAGATACAAAACGTTTTGGTATTAAGCCTTTTCTAATTTATACAGATGATCACAATCTTTTGTTTATTATCGTGATTATCACTAAAGTATAAAACCTTTGAATGAGTTTTTTACAATAGCTGCAAAAAGACTGACCAAAATGACATTAAGCATCCTGGCATGAAGGTATTTTAGTTTTTTTTACAAATGATACAACTTCACTGTTGAATCTGAAGCTGTTTCAGTAACTATACAATTCTTTTTTGACTTTTTCTTAAAGAAGTAGACTAGTTTCACATAAAGCAACTGCTGGGTATAGGACCTTTTAAGTTTGTACAAATGAAGTTC
>QKMX01353679.1:0-11821 GCA_003401595.1 Venustaconcha ellipsiformis
CAATGAAGCCCTCAACGGAGCCGTCACTGCCAATCCTTTCTAGTTTAAGCACTACAGAGTGTTCAAGATCGAAGTCAGTCGAGATGGCAAAACCAAGTGTACTAGGGCCTTCGAACCTAAGTTTGCCGAGAAGAATTACTTGAGATCAAATCATACTTGTCCCTGTACGAAGCCACAGCACAGTAAGGAACCAACAGTCATCACAGCATTTCGTACGACGATTATGCAAGAAAGAACGCTTTTTGAGCATTTGATTTCAATCCTAACCAAAGCAGCGACTAGGGATATTTGCACCAGAGAAAAACCGGCCAACAGCGTGTAGAACTTCAGTTTGCAGACGCTCTGCTGAACGTCAACTTGTATGCCGAATTCGAAAATACTCAAGAAGTTAACAGCGTGAAAGAAAACATTATAGAGTATTAGAAGCTATGGAAGACTCTTATCCATTATTGAATTGTGGAGCGTCTTTCAAAATGGAATGCGAGGTTATCTTGAAAAATATAACCACCTTCAAAAATGACAAAGACGTAGGCGACATGGTAATGCCAAGGTTACCAGAACAAAAACAACATTTAGTCTCCTTTTTTGCCAAGCATCTTGCAGACAAAACATTACAGTGTTAACAAAGAAACATTGATATGGATGTCAAACCGATCATCTCAGTCAAAATCAACACGATAAATGCCCAATGATTAGTCAAGAAGAAATATTTGGACGAGTATTTGGATGACACTTTGAGTCTCATCTAGGAAGAAGCAGTGTTCATCAGTGTTATAAAGACTTGTGTAATCATTTCTCCCCTCGTTTGAATTCTCTAGAGATCTGTCGGATCGACTATTTCTCTTTGCACAGAGTAAGGAGACAAAGCGAATAGCCTTTTACTTGACAGAGATTTTCAAGCAAACGGTCAGAACTGTTTTGAAGATTTATCATTATCTGTGAAAGACAAAAAAGCTCCAAACGAAATGGATACCTGCGAACTTTATTACCTTTTGAGAAACAGTTTGTACACCGCCTCTTGGAATCCTATCTTATGTGCTAAAGGTGAACTTCCTCATAGCAAACCTAGAGGCAATCAAGCTTATGGCATCAACACCGACGACAGTCATCTCCAAGGAACCCATTGGCTAGCCATCTGCTTTCCCAACAGTGACCGTGTAGAGTATTTTGATTTCGTATGGATTGCCGCCTTTGGAAGACGACATCATTGACTTATGAGAGGAAATGCCAGGACGACACTCTTCAATAATGTGAAATTAGAAAGCACATGTTCTAGTGTGTGTGGACGATATTGTATGTATTTTCTTTATCAACACAGTCTTGCATATCCCTTAGAACATTTAGAGACCTATTTTGAAACTCATTTAGAATGAATGACAAACTCGAAAGACTGTTTTGTGATCATTATATGATTCATTGTCTTTAGATAGGAAGCGTAGTGTGCATCGATGGTCCCATGACCTCAATCAGTAGAAGTCAAACTTGTATTCACAACTTTGTAAACCATGTAAATAAGTTCCCGTTTGAACAAAACTTTGTTGATATTGTATTGATTGTAATTGATTTGCTGGTTAAATAAAAATGTTGTTTTATAAGCAATGATTGTCTGTTGTTTGCTTTAAATATATAAGCTCTTTCAGTTCCATATATTTATCTAGGTTAGGTTAGCAATAGCGTTCCTACCAAAATTCCTTAGGGATGTTTTCTATCGCGTCCGTGATTGAGACGAATAAAACGGTGCAGTCGCCATTCTTCTAAATTAGCCAATGCTGAACGATGTCTGTGTGAAGTTATATCGTGTCAGGCAAAATCTGAAGCGAAATCCGGAAGAGATAGAAAATGTGAGAATGGTTAAGGCGCTATAAGACGTGATAGAAAAGGTCTTTAGAGAAGATATCAAAAAAGGAGGAATAAGAGTAGACAGAAAAATTCAGATTTAAAACAACAACAGAGAGAGAGCAACAGCAACAGCAACAACAGGAGCCAGAAAGAGGGTTTGTCGACTGCCGTGTGGACACCAAGGAGTTTTCCTTGTCCTTCCGTAGAAGCAGGCCGTATCCAATGGAAAAATCTTCAGCGAGACCATACTATATTGCCGAAACTCCCAACAAACAAAACAACCCTTTTCAGGGATACCCCCAAATCTCTCTAAAAGAGATACTACTCTATTGCCAAACTGGTGTATTTGTGTTTTAATGTTAGTGTGATAATATATAAAGGGATAGAAGTGTGTTTATAAGCACTTCGTTTATCTTACTTGTAGGAGAGTGGGTGATTGGTGTAGGGTTGTATGTATTACTGGTGATAGAGTGTGTTTATATGAAAAATAAGTGAGTGGGTCTTTTAAGTCCTCGCGGTCAATGTTGTGAATGTAAGGGTCTGTAGGAAATCCCTGAAGGAAAAGAAAAGAGCCCTAAGCAGTTTCAAACATACTGGACAATCCTCGGATTTTCTCCAATACAAATCCCAGAAGAAAAAAAAAAACAATACAGCTTACTATTCGCAATGCAGAAGAAAATTCATTGTGAACTTACTGCTCAAACATAGATGTCAAATGCAATACAAAATAGGTATGGAGGAAACTTAAGACAATGACAGGAAAGACAATAAAAACCATACCCAAAGTAACTTGAGCGAAAACAAAGAAAATTCAGACCTACTTGCAAAACATTTTGCGGGAATGAGCAGCAACAGTAACCACACAACCCTATTCCAAAACCACTGAAAAATAGGGAAAACAAATATCCCACCTTTCTTCGGATATGGAATTGAAACATACCCTGCTAAACATAGACTTTAGCATTCTATATTGGAAAACTGTGCTAAAGGGGAAAAATCAACTTCACCCGGAGAAGACGATTTTGGATATGAAATGGAATAGAATGTACCGGTAAATATGGAAATCGCAATTCTCGACCTTAATACGTCATGGAGAACCGGAACTATTCCCCAGAAATGGAAACAAGCTGTTGTATTTCCAGTTTCCAAGAAAGCAAAGACCCAACATAAATAAAATCATACAGGCCAATATCCGTCACAGACAATATTTGCAATGTGATGGAAACTAAGAAACAGGCTCAAACATCACCTAGAGAGCAATAACCAGCTCTCCAAAATGCAAATCGGCTTTTGCAATACAAGAACCATCATATATCAACAATTTCGGCTAGAATCATGCATTAAAGTAGCATTTAATTCTAAGACAAAATGCGTTCGTAACCTCATAGGGATTTTTCTTGACCAGGAAAAAGCTTTTGATCTAGTGTGGACCAATGTCTAATTGCGAAATTGAACCATCTCGGCATTAATGACTGCATTCATTTGTGGATATCCAATTTCCTAAATGGACGCCAAATCAGGACAAAAATAGGCGACCAATATTTAGACACTCGTATACTAGAGAACAGCACTCCACAGGGAAGCGTCTTGAAAATCCTACCCTATTTTACATCATGATCAATGATTGAGAGCGCTCTGTCGACCTAACTAAATTAGATCTATCTCATTTTGAAGATAACAACGGCATCTGGAAGGAGGGAAACCCATCCAATAACAAAATAATCACTGAAATCCAAGCGAACCTAAATCAAATCGGCCGACAAATGGGGATTCAAAATTTCACCAAAATAGAGAAGACAGTATGAGTAATGTTTAAAACAAATCAAATACCACTAGAGAATACCCGACCATGTATATCCAAGACGAACAAATCAATTTTTTTTTTAAAAAAAACGAAATTATTAGGTATGTATTTAGACGATTATTTCACTTGGAACAACTACATCACGGAACATGTTCGAGAATGCAATCAAGAGTTAAATCTTCTCCAAAATATTAAAGGATTTAACTGGGGAGCCGAATAAGATACGATATTGACGCTATATAGGTCGCTATTTACGTCTTAATTGGATTATGGTTGTCAAATTCATGCGTCAGCCAAACCCAATCTTCTAAACAAAATGGACATCATCCAATCCAAGACACTACCAGTATGTACAGGAACGCACAAAAATTACCCAAAAGAAGAACTTCAGATGCTCGGAGGATAACCGCCACTCATACTAAGGAGAGATAAGCTAATACTGAGATATGCGGCAAGAATCTCAATATATGAAGATTTGCACCACACCAGAACCATTATCAGAAGATGCAACATGTCCTTGATCCGCAGGTTAGTACTAAATCCATCCGGTAGAAAGAAGATCCACGAATTAAGTAAAGCTATAGACAAACAAAACTATCAAGCGGATCAAATTAAATTTCCTGATCCAACTCAATGGACATGCAAAACCCCAAAATAAAATACTAACGATTTGGATCCAAATACGACCATCCATTAGAAATGAAGCAAGAAAACTAACCGTTATTGATGTATCATACAAAGACTACATCAAAATCTATACTGACAGATCTAAAACCATTAATCCCAACAGAACAGCAGCTGATGTAGTTACACCAAACGAGAACAGAACTTGGAGACAGACTCCAGACAACTGCTCCATATATACAGCATAATTTTAGGCCATAATAGAAGCACTCAAATGGGTTCAGTGAAACAATATCCACAAATCTAAACTTATTAATGACTCACTAACCTTTTGAAGATCACTAGAAACAGGACACTAACATCCGAGACAATTTCATGAAAGAGACCAATTTTCTCTTAAAAAACATGGAAAATAATAACCAAATTATAGAATGTGTGTGTGGGCACAATCTCGCATCGACATCCCTGGAAATGACAAAGTGGATCTAGCAGCAAAAACCTCAATGAAACTAAACATACAAAGTTGAACTACAGCACTAAGAATCATTATAGCATAAAAGTTATCGGAAAATGGTAAACCGCTCTAAAGGACACATACTGTACTCTATTTAAAAAAAATCAGTGTGGAGGAGCGCACCAACACCTAAACTGGAAAATAAACATTGGCGAGAAACTATTAATACAATTATAACTGGAAGAACCTTATTAGCCATCAGTTTCGGAAAATACCTACCGACCAACATGGATTGCGTCCCTATTTGCCCTCACTGCCCAACCTCTGATAACTTACAGCATATCATTAATATGTGTCATAAATACCAGACACATCGGGAAACATTTATGAACCTACAAATATACATAAGCTCTCCATCGACTTACCCCGACATTTTGGAGCACACCAATCCCAACTTCAGCTTGACATACAATAACATATTGTATTTCATTAAATCCATATGTAAACGGGGAAGAATTTAATCGTAACCTTATCACACTTTATTTACAGCAGCTTTCCTTGTTTTAGAAATATTCCATTAACCCTATCAATACCCATTACACCCTTTTACCACCCATGACAGGTTAACACAAGCAATGCAACTAGTAAAAAATTCAACAAATCCCATGCATTACAATTAAGTATCAGGAACTAAACGTCATGATGATCATGCCATACAAAACACAGATAGAACACTCCGCCTTGTGAAGGGCGCAAGAACTTCAGGTCGCATAGGGCTTGGTTACGCCGGAGCGCGTAGACAGGCCAAAGCTAGCTGGACTTGTTCTGCCTGTCTTTGTATGTCTGGCTGATGACTCCATTGGAAACTTGAAACATACAGAATCATTGATCAATATATAAGGCAATGCAATCACAACCGCCCAAATCATATGCAATCTATTTCGAAGTCACCATTCACGGAAAATAGGAATGACTATAGATACATGTCACCTCAAAATATAGACAAACACCTGTCTAGGAGTACTAAAAACATCTAATATACTACTAATATCTTCTGCTCCCTAGCACTAGGATGAAGTGGGAAAAGAACTATAACTTTATTATAACACTCCAACTGTCCATTATAATGTAAAATATATAACGTGTTTTAAATTACATCCATCAGACCCAGAAGCACAATGATTGATTCAAATATTAAACTAGCGAATTACTGAGGACCCCAAATCAGAACTATATGTTGGTCAAAAACCATAGACCATCAGGCCACGCTGCACAATGATGCACATTAAATATATATAGGTCTTTAAGGCCCCAACTTGATCTATAACGTGACCAAAACCACAGTCATCAGGACCACCGCACAAGGCGGAACCATTCTAACCTTAATTTAATTGAAACCCAAATATTAACGTTCTAAATATATAAACCTAAAAGTTGATAAGCTATCCCACTCCATTCAAACTTAACCTCAAAATTCAACAGCACGTAGTATCGTTATTCCAAACTGTGACAAGACAACATCTTTAAATTTCGGAAACATGGGAACCAAAACGAACCAGGATGTTAATAAGCGGTTTACTTGCCGTCACCATCCCTCCTGCCTTTCCTCGTCCGGACATTCGAATCAATGCACACTATAACGCGTTGAGGGGGAGAGGCACTACGAAAATCCCTACGAAAAATTAATTAATTAATAAACCCTCATATGATGGTATTAAATAGTTGTACGTGACCGATGGGAGATAACGATTAAAGTCCATTAGTCTGTCAATTTTGCCATTCATCATTGATTAGTCACAGATGGCTACAAACTACGTCGATAAGATACAACTATTACAAAAGGTGGTAAACGATCTAGGGATAGTAGAAGAGTTACTAGCAAAGGTAGATACATATTTCTATACTCCCAGAAGAGACAAAATGGAAATTAATAATTTAAGGAAAGTCAAAGAACCATTAAGGGATCTGATATAAAGAAACAAAGAGAAAAATGAGGACAACGAGGAAAAGCAACTAATAAGTTAATGAAAGAGGAAGACAATAAGAAGAGGAAAAAGAGGAGAAGGAGGAGAAAATGGAGAAGAAAAAGAAGAAAAATGTCCAAGACGATATGAGGAGATGGTGGAGAAGAAGGAATGACATAAATTAGAAGAAACCCAAAGGCCTTTTTCAGGGTCATATAATTGCTTCTAAAAAAATGTATATTCTCTTTGCACCCATGTTTTTTTTTGTATTGTATAGTTGTTTGCTTATTTGTATATGTTCGTGTCTATCATGTCTATGTCTATGTTGCATTTGTCCCTATCACACTCTCTCTTTTCCTTATATAGACCCACCCACCCTGTTCCATTTACTCCCCTTTCCCTATACAGTCTCACTTTCAATTACCATTTTCATTTTCAACTTGTCCGTATAGTGGTCCATCCTGTTCAATTCCCTTCAATTTCCCCTTATCCGTATAGTGACCCACCATTTTAAATTCTCCCTTTTCCGTATATCCCCCAGCCTGTATTTTAATCGTCCGTATATCGCACCTTCCCTTAACTACTTAGTGCCCTTGCCTGTAAGTACGAATAAGAGACTGCTTGACCCTTCCACATGTGCGCCTTATTTGAGAGTTCTAATGTGTAATATTTTGAAACAAATAAATCTTATGTAAAAAAATCTTGTTTCATACCAGTCCCATTGTACAGATATGACGTGAACTGGAGTAGTCTATCTCAAACACAATACACCTCACGAATTATTGGTATTTGTATGTAGTCATTCCCTTTTGAGGATAATCATCCCCTTAGTACAATATTGAATAGTGAAAGTTAATTTCCTCTGTTACAAAACCTTGTCTTTATATGACAGAGAAATCACATGGAAATATCTTGTTTCAGTTGTAAACATACCTTAGTCTTTATGGTACTCTTGTATTGTCCTGTTGTAACAGACCGCTGTTATCCGTGCATAAATGATCAATGAGGCGTTGATTTTGACGTTCATGTATAATGCACCTAATACATCCTGCTAGATAATGATATTCATATTGCTTACATAATTAGTATGCATCTATTCTCTACATACAAAGTTGAAACTGAGAGAGTAATTGACGATTGGGAAGTGTAATTTTGATATCTCAAAAAGTATTTCCCAATGTCAAAGTTACGAAGAGTTGTGTCCCTTAAAGTCTTCTTGAAGCAGTGTAAACAGTGCCCATGAGATTGACAACACATGACATCACATTGCGTTAATCTAACGTGTGTCATTATTGCTAAAGAAGAGTAATTCCGTACTATTTATTAAGTGGTTGTTGAAGAAAATGAATATGCATAATAACTAAAATACGCAGTAGTAGTAGTAGTAGCATAAAGAGGTGGAGAACAGCAGTAGCGACAACAAAATTAAAATGTACAAATGTTCAAATTTTTGTTGTATATCGTCGTTCTATTGCTCGCAAAGCTGTCAATGGAATTGAGTTCTATTTTATAGTTAGCTTATCGGACGATATATGAACTGAAATAATCCGTTAAAGGTTTTCAGATCCGAGGGCCCAAATATTATATTTTCTTTCCCTTCAGATATAAATATTTGTTTATTAAAATATCAAAATAGTAGTAGCAGTAGTAGTAGTTGTTGTTGGTGGTGTGAGAAGAGGAGCAGCAACACCGAAGCTTTACTCAACAAACGTTTGAAAGGTTTGTATTTCATCGTATATCTAGTACTTTCGTGTTTAGTAACGTTGATTCATTTCCCAGATAAAAATCTCAACAAGCTACTTTAGATAAAAATGGAGCATATACCTTCTGAATTAATTTGTGCATGAACGCGCAAAACGTGATTGGGACTATAATGTGGTTGGTGAGCAATGGTGACAAACTAATTCTGCTTTAGCAATGACTCCTGGTGCCTTGTTGCCATCACAAACCAACCCAACGTGCATTACAAACGATCCTCAAGGTGGTATAGACCACACAATCCACCAAAGAATTCTCATTTCTTTCATTGGATTTTCGCTGGACGCAGGTTTATTTCCTTTTTTTCTTCTAGAATCTGGCAAATTCCTACCGCGTAGGTGCACGTGGAGATGTTGAGGCACGTATTTGTTGCTGTTGCTGTTTCTCCGCTCTTGCTGGTTCTCATCTTTGCCGAACTTGCGATGTGGAAATTGTATTTTTTGAGGTTCTTATGTGGGTCCATATTTGTTTGATGGTTTGGGTTTGGGTTCGCATTCAGGTTCGGGTCGAGATTTACGTGGAAGAGTACCATTTTGTTTTTGTCGTTCTATGGGACTTTTGTCATGTGCTTGTCTCATTATACCTTCAAATATTGCGTTGCCATTGCCAAAGTTTCCAGCTTCAAATGTATCAGGCATTTTATTTTAATATTCATATGGGTCACAAGGGACTTTCTTATACCCGATAGTTTCCACGAACATCCATCTGGACCATACAGTAGTGATATGAGTCCGTTGGTATTTCCAACATGAGTTAACACCAGTGCAGATTATCATTAAATCGGCATGTATAGGATTTTCAAAGAACCACTGGCGAACCTTTGATTAAATGATTGCTGTGGTAGATGAGGCACTGGAATATTGTCAAGTGCCACTTTGACAACTGCGGCGGATAAACAGGTGCCTTTTGCGAAGACATCAACAGCCTATTTGATTTCTCCGATGTCTTAATGGATATCCGTGGCTTCTTCAGCTATTCCTAGGCTTCACGCGTTGGTTTGGTGAGCGGTGCAAACGTTTGTGTGGTTTTCACGTTCAGTTAGTGACAACTGTAACATATCTTTGACACGTTTGTGGGCACTTATGAAATTATGACTCAGTACCGGGTGTTTACGAGCAGCTTTGTGGCATCAGTCCGCATACTCTGCTGTAATATTGCATTCATATTTTGACTTACATTTATCATGGTCGTTTAACTATTTGCAGCAAAAACCGAGCATACTTGCTTTCCCGTTCCCGATCAAGTCAATCGGCAAGACACTATACGGAGCCGGGATAACCAGTGCAAACATATTCCTATACGTATCTCAGAAATGGCCAGCAACAATTCAAATTCAATGAATGTTTGCAAGGCCATGCGCGTCAACATTACGAAATATCATCAACATGTTGAAAGTGCCGCAAGTCACTTTAGACATGTGTGCATGTCGTTGGGTCTCACAGATCACGTCTGTACTATGTGTCTATCTCGGGAAAATATTCTCACGGGGTTGTCTGATGTTCGTTGTACACCACATGTTATTTGTGCCTCGACCAATGTCTTCAGTCGCTGAGGCTTCATTGATCTTGGTAAAGAAGTGGACTACACATCAAGCGCTTCTGTAAAATCTTTGAGTACATAATAAAATATTTTGTCGTCCACGGACGTTGCAATCAAGTACAGCCGTTGCCACTTTAACCACCGAATGATCAGATCTTGGTAAAGAAGTGGACGACATATCAAGAGCTTCTGTAAAATCTTTAAGTACATACTAAAATGGTTGGTCGTCCACGGACGTTGTAATCACGTACAGCCGTTGCCACGTTAACAACCGAATGATCTGATTTAATTGCAGCAGTGTTTACCCGGATCCAACCACATCATGGATTAATGCGCGAGTTTAGAAACATGTCACAAAGCTTGGGTGGTCTGAGCTTTATCTTCCTAGAGAAGTCAATGACATGAAATCTGCATTTTTCTAGATGATATAGTGAAAGTCAGCTGCTTTATAAGTCACTCATGTATTCACCTTTATGCGATGTTGCATACAAAAATGATAGTGAAAATGCAACACCAGCTGGAACTCGTAATGAAATTGCCACGATTGCGGAAAACTTGTATCACATGAGGAGTAAACAAATTTCCGTTCATGGATAGACGGTAAAGCCGTCTCACTTTTAAGTTCATTAGTAGAACTGAATAGTCCAGATTTTTTAAAATACAAGCTCGGCGGTGATATCGATCCGGGATTAATTAAACTGATCTTACATACAGTTGAGTATGTATCCTGGTGAAAAGCACATGCATGCATGCGGCCTGGAACATGACTGATATAAGACTGGCATCAAACAATCGAAATAAGGTAACGTCGGTGCTGCATGTTACTGACATGATCTAGGCTACAAAGCATCACACTGTATTTGTGCGCGTCAAAGTGCCGGTCTTATCCATGAATTCAATGTAATTGCAGGTCCAGGTGTCGGAGAACGAATAACCAGATGGATGCATTAGGGATAGGATTCTCTCTGAAGGTGAAAAAGGTAACTCGTTGGAGGTAAACCAATAATATAATAAACATACATAACAAAAGAATAGCTGACGTGATGACTTTATTAGCAATATATTACACTCTTGAGCAATCTCAAACGTGGGAGACAACACCACTCAGTCATATTCGCACTGAACAAAAAATCACACGTTTGATTTGGTTAATGCCCACTGAGTCAATTCAACAGAAAACTGTCAAGTTGTAGTTGAGAAATTGCAGCCTGTGAATAAAATGCAGCTGAAACATCATGCATTTTCCACATTGTCGTGGATGCCGTTTATAAGCGCATTCGATGTTGCTGAACCACATTAATTAAGTGGCCGTCATATATACGCAAGTTATGAAATGCCACTGGAATGTCTGTTTTGCCGGATTAAAATTGTATTTGTTGATTACATGCATTGTGTGCGGCTCCTCTGTAAGCACCAATGATGTGGCAGAGATAGAGTCGGCAAAAACCTCGCGCATGTCATCATTGGTGATATGCATTGATGCTGGCGAGGGGAGTTGTTGACAGATTCATTTCACTGCAACATCGATCTGTTTAATAGAGTCCTGGACACGATTTAATATTGGTGGCTTAGTCGTTCGTCACATCTGACTACACTGTTTCAAAACCCGCATTGGACCTGTTCATCTGGAATCTAGCGGGTGACGTCCTGGAGCGCAGTTTCCACGGGAATATTCAGGTATTTGAAGTCCGTTTAAACGGCATACGGGACTTTCATTTTTCATTGTACATTTCTGGAACTGAACGTGAATCAATAACAAATCAAAACTGTACCTCACTCTTCTCACCGTGCATAGTCTAACTGGCTGTATGTATGTATGTATGTATGTATGTATGTATG
>QKMX01353684.1:1291-12629 GCA_003401595.1 Venustaconcha ellipsiformis
CCACCTCCTGCCTCGTAAACGTGGCGCTAGGGGTTAATGAGTTAATGGCTGCATTGTTCATAACATGACCGGAGTAAAATTTCTTATTGCCAGTTAAAATTACATTAGGTTCTCACTTTAACAGTATTTTATCCAGTGTTGCATTCATCTTTCTCATCTTCTCTTTTTATATATTGGTAACTCCTGCCCTTTTTCAGTAAGAGGAGAGGTAGCTTTGGTTACCACATTGTATCTCACTCTTTATAGGTTAGTGTCCTCTTGTTTTCAAAACGCAATTGGCTTTTTGGTAAATCTTTTATGTTAAGTTATAATGCAACATAGGTGCTATCTCAATAGGAATTTATGATTCCCTTAATTAGATAATTGATAATGGTGTTTTAATATAATGTGTGATGCATCACATTTTTATTGTGTGTCCATTAAGCAGAAAATCTGGCTTCTTGTCACCATTGCTTTCCATGCTGACCTCTTTTCGGCTACTTCATTTAATATGAAAAAGGTGAAAATGCACAGTGTATCCAGCTGAATTACAGTGAATCCAGCGACATTACAATGCGTGATGGAAGCTTTGGCTAAGACACTCTGGCATTCACTTTCAGTCATGGTGACTTTATTGGTGGAACTTATACACATCTGCAATGATGTTGCAACAGACTCTTCGAAGGTCTTACCTGGATTATCAGCATCTATCCTTTACAACTATTCCTGGCTGATTGCAATTCAACAGTAAGCATAATAGTATGAATGACTCCCTAGGTCCACATGCTAAATTCTTCAAACAGATGCAGCCCCAGTCCAGTGCACCACCTGAAATGATACCAACTCATCAGGCTTGTCTTTGTTCTAGAGTCTATGAAGAGTCTCTATGAGGAAGTTCTGAAGACTGCCTTTCTTTCCCAAAGGGGTTGGGGAAGAGGACAGCTTTGGGACTTGCAATCTTCCCTGCCGCCATGCATTCCTCACCAAAATGTTCAAATCATATCAGAAATGTCCACATCAGAGCAGGATTAATAATGGACTGTCAGTATTTGTTGACAAACAATGTTATATTGTGCTTCATAAGACTGCTTTTTGTAGTGACTGGTTAGATGTAAAACTTCATTCAATGAAAATCAGTTTGCAATGTATTTTATTGTTGATGTTCCTACACATTTTTGGGGGATTGAATTTTGGTCTCATTTCCAGTTTTAAAAACAATGTGTGTATGATGGTATCTTTTCCAATTTCTACATGAAAATTCCCAGTTACAAGAGAGGAAGCAGGCCAGATATTCAGATAACAAGTATTTCATTGCTCATTAGCTCTTTGACATTAATGCTTATTGACCACTACTGCAGTTATGTTTTGTTTTATTCTGAAAATTCCCAGTTGGCATGTATCTCAGTTACACTCAGATCTTTCAGATTTCATAGGTACCAGACCTGAAACTGGAAATCACAGGAAAATCCTTTGTGAGATCGGTAATTGTTGTGAAGATTGTATAGTTTAAAAGTGAGTAAGCATGGAAGATCCTTGGTGTTAATGATATTCAAGTGTTGGTTATTTATAATTGTTAAAAAAATGTTCATTTCCTATTGAACTCCTTGGTACTTCAGATTTAGCTTTGTGCACTGGGTGTTGTGACTGGAATGAAAAATACAATGACTATCTAATGAACACCAGGTCCAGAAATTTAGAATTTTGATCCTAAAGCTGTTTTAGAGAAATTTGTTAAAATGTGGTTAGAAAAAAAGTGAATATAGAATGCTGTGTTGCTTAATTTGAAATCTTTATCTACTGCCTTAATTTTTCTTTCATTCATTGTATTGTACTACTAAATATTTTGCAAGGAATAAGCATTAGCAATGTGATGATACTCATTGGTGACAAACAATACACACATTTTTTAGATTTATTGCATAAGATAAGAAATGTATTGTTACTGGGATTATGATGTGGATTGCAACTTTTTTCCAAAGACACAGTAATGGACTGCAACTTTCAGAAACCAGTGGAGGTTCCTACATGGCTATTTATTGACCATGTTAATCCCAAACTAGAAACTGTTTTGTTTATATTTCCTTCTTCACGGTTTGCTGAAATGCCAGTATTAGTTAAATGCTTAGTTAATCATTCCCCAAATGGTCAGCTATGCTGTCAGAAGGGTTTTATGAAGCTCCACCTTTATTTTGAAAACAAATTAAATAGTAATTGCTTAGCTAGCTAAAATTTCGAACAAGCTGGTCTGCATTGAATGTTTTTGGTTGGCATTTGTATACAGGCAAGTAATGTTGCCATTTGACAGCTTTCAATTAGTTGTGATATTGGCTGTTCCACATGCTTCATGTACTATTCTTGTTGGAAGATGAAACATAATGTGTGTGACACTTGGTCTGCTTCTTTTGTAAGTGCATAAAATTTGGTTGATATTATGACTGGTGCTTCTGCTATTGCTTCATTTAATTTCTTCAGCAGTAAGCTTACTCCATTCTGGTGATGTGTAAGGGGTCTTATGTCTGGATTGGTTGTTTCTTGTAAGTGTGTTATTGTTCTGGAGTGCATAAAAATTCCCTCTTACTTGGAGATTGGTTCTTAAGATGGCATGATTGCTTGAAATACCCTGTTAGGCAGCCATCACCCTGTTCTTAATAGTGATCTGGAATTTCATAGTTTACCAGCCTAAGAGTACATTTCACTAGTTAAATATTTGCATCTGTTTGGCTGTCATGAGTTAGATTAGTCTGTAATCAGTGTTCTAGCTAGTGATACTTAGAGGAGATGAATTATTCTGCCTTTTCTTCTTAATGCCGCTCTTTGGTTTCACTGTAACATTTGTGTATGCATATCTTACCAATATCATAACAACTTGCCATCTTAAAAGTTGTCATTGATTTCTTCCTTGTTGAACATGGGCATGGTGATCTGTTTATGTCATCTGTTTTCAGATCACTTACTTGTGGATCCTGTATGTTCATTTTGGGTCTTCACCCCTTCTAGCCTCAACTTCTATCATCTCTTCATGGCTAATGTATATTTGCATTCCCTTTCTCTTTCCTTGGCTTGTAGTCTGGTCATCTTGAGCTCTTTCTTCTTTTTGTGCTCTGCTGCTTGTCTTTCTCTTACCTTTTCTCACTCCACTTGGCTTTCTTTGTGCTCCCTAACACTTTATTCCACAAATTCAGCTAACTTGGTCTCATTGTAAATCATTCTTACCTATTGACTTAAATTCCCAGACTAACTCTCTGTTTGTGACCATCTGGGTCTGCTTGTACAGTGTTACAAGAACTTAAAATTCTCTAACCACTTAAACACTTTAGTCTTACTGCCCTACTCAAAATAGCTTCACACATACTTACCTACCCTGATATAGCCCTACCAATGGACTCACTTAAATCAGACTATCCTATGCAAAAGAGTCAATAAACAGGCAGTAAAAGCCTGAATTTCTCCCCAAATTCAGGTTATAGCTTACACAAAAAGGCATAATAGCCATTGTGAGTTCACCTAATTAACTTTCTTATAAGAGAATACAAAGGTAATCCCCCTCACTTAATTTCACAGATTTAGAATAAAATCCTTTCTCTCAGTGTATCAAATAACAACAAACTCACATGTCTCAGTTCCTTACAATGTTGTCAACACAACATGAAAAGAAATGGCAAGAAAATCGTGTATGCACTGAATATATAAAATATACAAGCAATAGTTTGAGTCACTCCACTTGATAATTCTTAACAAGCAATACAGATATTATCACTTTATGAATAAATTGAATTATATCCTATATTTGTTCATACCCTCTACTTGAATACAATCTTTAAATCCCAGAATGAGCAACCCACTTTGTCAGGAGGTGGTGGGATTATTATATGTGAGATCTCCACTCCTTACAGTTTTGGTTATCATTATCTAGGAGATAATTGGCCATGGTGTTATTGAATAAAGAATAAAATAAAATATGAAATTAATCAATGGAATAACAGAAATATGAGCAAGGATATAGAATAGAATAATGCAAGCCTCCAAATATAACAATTTAATCAATTATATAAACAAAATTAAATTGAACATGACATTTGAATGATTACATTTCTCTTAGAAGTAGAGTTACAATGTTTATGCAACATTCAGTTAGCTGTTCTGTTACACAGATTGAACTTAAATTGCTGGCATCAGCATCACCTAGTTTCTCTGACAGTTTTCTTGAAAAAGGTCAGCAATACCATATTTCTTCTTTCTCTCTCTCTTTATCTCCATCTCTCTAGCCTCTTTGGGTCACCAACCATCTTGGCTGTGGACTGTGATTTTTCCACTGTGCAGTACAGTATGGAGCTATTTTTCCTTCAAATAGAAAATAAAAAAATTAATACCCAGCCTAAATATATGTCAGGTTTTTTTCTTCTCATGAGATCAACAAAATTCCTACTCTTTTACATATATTATCTATTATAATTCAACAGAACTAATGTATTATGTTCAGTTTGCCTTCTAAAACACATGTCATTCTAGCAACTACTCACATTTATTGCTGAGAACATGATATAATTAAACCTCTGAGATAAACCATTACTGCACCACAGTGGCTATGAATTACCAGCTGAACTTTGCCTGTTGACAAACTCTCCTTGTGGTAACACCCTTATTCTAAGTTGAAAAGAATTGACAACTTAATTACACAATGAATTGATGAACTTCACTTCACTTGTCCTAAATGCATGATTACTTTGCTAATTAGCAATTTATTAACATGTTTTCAGATATAGATAAATCAGTTATCAGCATACATGATACAAATCATTTTAGACATAATTTACTTCTCACAATTCGTATCAGGAGATATGCATTATCTCTTTACACAGCATAATGTTTCATACAAAACCACTAAACCTGAACTCATTCATACCAATGAAATATTGCATGACATTCTTACAAAAAGTGAATCATATAGCATGCACAGTTATTTTCTTAAATTGGGGGAAAAATTGAAGTATGAATTTAGAATGAATAAATTCAACATATATTTATAAAATTATATCAATGAAAACATATTGTATGCAGTTGAAATGATACCTTAATGCTTTCCCATGCCCTTGCTTGCTTATCATCAGAGGCTTCCTTTGGTCTCTTTTCTGGTTTCAGGTCTCATAGTTTCCAACCCCCCTTTGACTATTTATTTAATGAGGAAAGTGCCTTCTACTGATATCAGAGGTAAATTATGGCTCAGAAACTTTGAATAATTTGGCAAGAGGAATTTCTTAAAAGCCTGAATTCCATCTGTAACCCACACCACTTTGGTTAGTTTAGCCAGTCAGGATTACTTTAAGTGCCAAAAATTGTATCACTCCTATTTAAGTCAGAATAATCCTCTCCAGTCTGCCTTTATTATTAACTATTCTGGAAAATATCATTTTATGATACTTTTTTCAAATGGCCCATGTTTTCCTAAATTTTGCCCTGGTTAGTCTTAGCTCATCATTTACCTCTTCATGACTTTATACTGACATATCTGTCAGACTGTCATTGAAAAGACACTAATTAAAATTTTATTCATGACCTTAACTTAGTTGATCCTATCCCTTGCAGTCAGCAATTTATCTCATACGTCACACTTAATGCTTACATGTCACACTGACCACAACAGAATATACTGTAAAATTATCTAAAAATATTTTGCACCATTACAATCAACTATGTCTATCATTGCAATATGAAAAATATTTAGGTTGTGAAGGCTGGGAAAATTTGTATGCCTGTATGCAAAACATTTCCATTACACCACGTGATATTGTTGTTTTGTTATCCTTGATTCCTGTGATGTATGGAGTACATTATTATAGTCATACAAACATTGCTGCATTTTGCATATTCTCCAGTGATTTTTTATTTATTTCATATTATTTTATTTCCCAACAGGTTCGCTTACAGACTATGCCAAAGCCTCCCCCTGGTCAAGCCCCACTGTACAAGGGCACCATAGACTGCCTTATGAGGACTATTAGGAAAGAGGTATGTTGTATCAATGACAAAATATCAACGATTTCACAGAGTTTGACAAAGTTTTAACCCAGCATTTGATCATTAAGACAAATAAAATTCAGAAATAATTGATAATTATCACAATAAATGTTCGCCATGACAAATGATCATGACATAAAATGGTTGCCATGGCATAACATGGACTTAAAAAAAGGGTAGGATGGCAGAAGGTGCATAACTTGCAGGAGTCATGCTACCAGACAAAGTGGATGATTAAGTTGCCTAAAAAATATAGACTTCACTTTCTTCTATTACAAAAATGAAAATGGCTTAATCATGTCATTTGTTTAAATCTCCCCACTGAGTGACATTAGTTTAAGGCTTTTTAGATGCTTCCTCAACCCAGGCAGTAGTTAAAGGTAAGCCCCAATCAGAATGGAGTGTATGTTGCCTGTGTAGGTGTTTATATAAATTGAGTTGACAAAACAAACTCTTGCACATTTACAGGCATGTGTTTTGATAGCTGATTGATCATTAACTCTTTTCCCCTACAAGAAATCATTGCCTGATTTCTGAAAGTTATTATTTCATGATGAAAGCTTATTTTATTAAATTGAATCAGTAATATGTAAAAAACAATTTATGATTATGAATAATATAAGTGAAAGCACTTGCCAAGTGTATATTTTGAAGATTTTAACTGCCATGCTTGCATTTTTTTCTCATCAAATCAGTTTGAAACCATAAGTGAACCTGCTATTGGCATAATAAAAATGTTGGGCATATGTGTTTTGGAAGTATGGCTTCATCAGACAGTCTGTTTTCATAATTCACTGGGCACATCAATTAAGGAAATTGTACAATTCATAGAAAGTTAACTATTATGTGATAAAAAGTTTAGCCTACAAATAAAACATTGTTGGTCAGAAATGTACTTTGACATAATAAAAATGTTGGGCATATGTGTTTTGGAAGTATGGCTTCATCAGACAGTCTGTTTTCATAATTCACTGGGCACATCAATTAAGGAAATTGTACAATTCATAGAAAGTTAACTATTATGTGATAAAAAGTTTAGCCTACAAATAAAACATTGTTGGTCAGAAATGTATGCTGTGCTGTGGAATTGATAAATGCTGTAACTGAAGGTCAGGGTTAAATTTGTTCTTTAAGTGACAGTCACTTAAGTAGTTTTTCTTATTTGTAATTACAATACAGTAATCTAGGTATTCCTGTCAGTTACAGTTAAATACAATGTCAAGTTCTGCTGTGCTCATTTGTAATTGTATGGCTGAAATACACTGCACATTTCTCTCCATCTCAAATATATATTTTTTAAAATATGAATTCACTTAATAAATTGATAACTTGCAGAAAGTGTTTATAATATACATACAACATAGAGAATTTTCTACTTTAAGAAAAAGTTGTGCTTCAAGTCAGTGTTAAGTGCAAATATGCATATAAATGAGAAATACATGACACAATTCAATGAAGAGAACTAGAACACATACAAATGCACGCACACACTCTCTAAAATTAAAGTCTAGTCTAACCCTGATTTAGTTCATAGAAAAGTTCATAGACTAAAACTGTTGGACATGATCTTAAATCTCATTTTACTAATTCTTTGCATGTCACTGTATGATATTTTAGTATATTCTATCCAGTACTTTACAACCCTGATATTTTATGATTTAATCTAATCATAATTAATTCAGGTAATACATACAAATTGCAATTCATACCTTGAATGTATGGCAGACTTTTGTCATAGGATTTTTTTTTAAAGTCAGGGATTTAGGTATTTAAAAATTATGTGTATATCTAATTCTTATAAGGCTGATAGTGCCATAAATTTTTGTCTTATAATCAGTTTGGGAATTTCGACAGATTCAAGAGCATATCTCACTCACACTGGTGGTTTTTATTTAGGTTTAAAATAGCAACAACTTCATGTTTATATTTTGAGCAATAGTTGTGCAACTTATTGTTATTTTTTTAAATATTTTCTACCTTTGGTTGCTTGAATTTACCAAAATATCTTTTTTACAGGGTTTCCTTGCTCTTTACAAAGGAATGGCTGCACCAGTTATTGGAGTAACCCCAATGTTTGCAGTGTGCTTTTTTGGTTTTGGTATTGGAAAAAAAATACAGCAGAAACATCCCACAGATGACTTGACGTAATTACAACATTTATTATATTGAAGATGGGGGTGGGGGAAACACTGTTATTATTGCAACTATTAAAACAGAGGGACATTGTCCCCCTGCTCCTGATACAATCCCCACTGCCCTTTTAAAGCTGTAACCTCTGTATATCTTCAGATCACTTATTCTTTGGAAGCATGTGATTTATTATAGATGCTGTATATTTGGTTATCATAGATGCTGTATATTTGGTTATCATTTGTAAACATGCCCTTTCTTTTTAAAACTTACCCCTTTGATAAAAAAAATGAATATCTTCTGTTTTAGAAATGTTCCTCACTTACCAGCCCCTCTATACTCATTTTGTAAAATTGTGCTTCATTAATGGGCCCCTTTGATACAAAAGAGTATTCCCTATTGTGAAAATATGCCTTATCTGCCCCTATGATAAAAAAGTACTCTGTATTGTAGAAATACACCTTACTGACTAACCCATTTGTATTTCTACCTGGAACACTGACAAAGTTTTAAACATGAGAAGTATATAAGGACTGACTCCAGTAGTCACAAAACTGTATCCTTAAATGTTTAAAAAGTTTATTAAAACTTTAATTTCATTAAGGTTATAATCACACCAATTTTGGAATTACCATATTGGTTTTATGTGTACAGGTGTATCAGATTTAAAGGATATTTAAACACCAATCCTGGTTTTTACGTTTAAAGTTTTTTTGTCTGAGTTAAATTGAAGTTAAATAAAAGTTAAACTGAAGGGTCTAGTGGTAGTAAAAGCTTGATTTTAACAGGGTTTTTGTAGAGGACCTTAAAAACCTTGACAAACCTTAAAAAATGAATTTTTTCCTTAAGGCCTTGAAAACACCTTCAATATTCAAAATATTGTCAGAGTATCTTGAAAAACCTTGATTTTCTTGCACTGATAAATGTTTTTTATTTTACAGATTTAAATAGAAAGAAAACTATATGTAAAAAAAATCAAAATAAAATAGACCCAATCTCTCACTAAGTTTGTACCAGAATGGAAATTTCCACAATATGCCTCTGTGCAGTCATACATTTTGAACTTCTGATTGTTTGAAGCCTGGGTGTAGTCACAGTTTAAATTTAAATCACTTGTATGCTTCGAAATGGCTGGTTAAATAAAGAAAACCTTGTGTGTTATGGGGATGGGTGGGGTATAAATAACGAGGTCACTACACTGGATCCCACATTAATTTAGATTTTTTTTCGTGAATTTAATGTTCATAGGTGGGTTTCAGATGGGTTTATAGCAAGGTTTT
Source organism: Venustaconcha ellipsiformis (assembly GCA_003401595.1). Taxonomy (NCBI): domain Eukaryota; kingdom Metazoa; phylum Mollusca; class Bivalvia; order Unionida; family Unionidae; genus Venustaconcha; species Venustaconcha ellipsiformis. The sequence goes on from QKMX01353684.1 coordinate 10,696, forward strand.
GCTTTTAAGAACTTTATTGTTATCAGGATCTCATTTTCATAGTTGGAATTTTTGAAAGTGGGTCCTGTAAAGTCTTCCCAAGAAATAAAAATATTAGTAAGATCTTTAATATTAAAATTTATAAACTTGTTTCAATCCAAACCACCATCTGCTGAGCCTGAAATTCAGAACTCACACTTAACATCTTCAGCCCTTTTCTTCAAGGAGCTTGTCTGATTTTGTTTCAAAATAGGAAACATTAAAGGCCGAAATAATTTGGACTGCACACCATCAACTTCCATGAAACATTCCAGCATATGTTTCCTGACAGCAAGATTGCAAAGCACTTTGGGCTTTCAGATAGGAAAACAAGCTATATGGCTTCTTTTGGGTTAGAACCTTACTTCACATTATTGTTAGAAGAAAAGGTGAGGCCAGATGATTTTGTCATTCTTTTTGATGAAAGTATGAATAAATCGCTTCAGACGAAACAAGTGGATATTCACATTCAACATTGGGACCAGGACATGGTAACATCGCAATATTTTACATCTAGCTTCCTTCATCATGCCTCAGCATCTGACATTAAAGCAGTTGATGATTCCACATAGAAACTAAACATAAGGAACATGATTCAGATCTCAATGGATAGACTTAATGTCAATTGGTCTTATCATGAAAAAGTCTACCTTTTATTGGAAACCAGCTTCATTATCCAGTTGTTGAATGCAGGAAGCTGTGGATTTCACAAAGTCCATGGGGCTTGTAAGGTTCTAATGGATGCTACAGACTGGAAACGAGGTAAAATTTTGAAAGCATTTTGCATATTGTTTCACAATACTCTTGCAAGAAGAGATGATTTTGTTAAAGTGACAGGTATGTCAACCTTTCCTTTGGAGTTTTGTAAACAGATGGATAGAAAATGTGAAAGTAGCAAAGAGAATTCAATTCTGGATTTGCTTGAACCTGTTAAAACATGCAGATAGTGTGATAAAAGGATCTGAATCTGATCCAAGAAGAGAATCATTTTGAATTGTAAAGGAAACCATCAAATATATATTTTTCCCAGCCAAGCTTGCATTTTTTATTTTGCTGTCAAAGCAAGTATAACCTTTCTTGACAGAGTATCAAACAGACCAGCAATGCTTTCCTTTGCTCATAAAGTTTTAATTGCAATTGCAATCAGCCTCTTGAAACAATACTGCAAACCAGAAAAAGTGGAAGCTGTCAAATCAATTAAGGATATTTTGGCATTTGTAGTGACTGATTCCACAAACCATGTCATCAATTATAAAGTAGACATAGGTTTTGTGGCAGAAACAATTATTATTGAATTGAAAAAAAGGGCTACAGATCCTTGAGTTTCAAGCTCAATGTAAAGTAACATTGATATGTTTTACAGACAAGTTTATTGCTAAGTCACCACTGCAATACTCCCTTGTGACAGACATGGCATGTCTCTATCCAGATGTAATTTTGTTAGCAAAGCAGAAGCTGAAGCTAAACAGAAAAGACTACTCACTGTGCTCGTCAACAAGAGAAGATATGACATCACAAAGTGTGATTCTGTCCTCAGAGAATTTTCTTCATTTGTTGATCAAGCTGTCAGCAGTGGGTCCCTGAGCTCATTTTCTCAGAAAACAGATAGAGTTGATAAATTCTTTTATGACTGACTGGCATGTCAGAAAGAATATATTCATCTGTGTCCAGTTATTAAAACATTTCTTCTCATGGACAGGCTACTATTGAAAGTTTTTTTTTACGTCAATATTGAGTGTGAAGATGTAAATATGATGGAAAGGACTCTGATTGCTATTAGAGTAATAATTGACTGTGTAAGAAATGCTGGTGGAATACACAAGATCGATATAACACCAAAAATGCTTATAAATGTGGGCAGTACATATAGTTGGAACAGCATGTACGTAGATGAGCATGTCTCCATCAGTGTACAT
>QKMX01353691.1:0-10490 GCA_003401595.1 Venustaconcha ellipsiformis
CACGAGCAAAATTATGTAGGGTTCACCCTCCCTGCTGCTAGACTCGAGCGCCTACTACGGAACTTATTGTCATATTTCTTTCGTATATATGAAAGGAATCGCGGCTTGCTTTTGGGTAGTCCAGAGAGTGATCCCTTATCTCATTGTATCAGGTCATAAAGTCATTGAGGGTAAATTGGAAATGATTTATAAGACGATGGTTGCCGCGAGAAGAGATGGGAAGTTATTAGTTCTTGGACTGCTTGCCTCCGGAATTCATATATCTGGTCAATCAACAGCAAGGCGAATCAAAGGAATATTTTCAGGGCCAACTCAAGATATTCATTCCTGGCCTTGTCTGTAAGCCTGAAAGAAACTCACAGGAGATGTCATGTCCAACAGCGAAGACGTAGCCACTATACTGCAAACGAGCTTTGAACTGATGTGCAGAATATCTTTATCTATGACAAAGACGCAGGTGCAGTCAGATTGACCGCAGCGTAGTTTTTTTGTCCAAAGCCATCAGATTTGTGTTTAAGGCATCGTAATGGATCTTATACCTGTGACATACCAAAGAAATACGGATCTTGACTCTTAGGAAACAAGGCATTGGAATCTCCTGTGTCACTGATTTTAGCAGATAAATTCTCGGTAATTTTCTTGATTTTTCCCGTCTGCTGCATAAGACGTAAGAAAATGTTTACTTCCTCGTCGTCAAAAGGTTGTGAGGCTTTGCCTAGTGTGAGGGTGTAGAAGATGGGGGTGGCTGACATTCTTCGTTTGGCAACAACCCATAATTTCCTATATTGCCGCCTTTGAGCTTTACGCAGTCCTTTTTTGGTGAGATTTGAGCATGAACTATCACTAGGTTTATCCCCACATTATGTGTATGGGTTTTCCTGTTTGGGATCGATATCGATATCCGTATAATAGATTCAAAGATGGATAGACAAGACGTGGTCGTCGTCCATAAGAGTAACACGTTACCATTGATGAGGAAAAGCTGTGAGTAAATCTGTCTTCGCATGATGTCATAGGCGAATGGTACCTATGGCTTTTCTATATCATTAACAGTCAGAATGGGTATAGGTGATATAGAAGGCAGTGTAGACTGCTGTTCCGCAGAAATAATGGTAATGTTAGGCAGACGGACGGATCTACTAACACGGTCCTCGGTAATGTTAGCGCTTTATGACTTGACGAGGCATTGGACGATATGTAAAGGAAGCCACACTGTCACGGAATGATATGGATCAAGAGCTGGACAGCTGGACGGTACGGTCAGCAGCCGAAGTGGCACCAAAACTGAGATGCGGATAGACGGTATGAAGCAAGAGCCAACGGCTGGACGATACAGATTGACTGCCAAGACGGTATCAAAACTGAGCTGTGGCTAGACGGCATGGCCCATTAAAGTCGTTTACAACCTCCACGGTGGAGGGGGTACTTCACCTGGGCTGCATTGAACTACTTTAAATTTCCCTCAAAGTATTTAACTTCTCTACTAAAGCTGAGAAAGATGGAAGTACGTGGTGAAATAGACCAGAACTAATCAAATCTGTGATAGTTTGTTGTACAAAACGTGGAACTTGTTACTCCAGACACGGTGCAGGCGAAGTCACAGATTCGTCCATTGCTTCAGATATAACAGCTTCTCCCACCAAGCTGTCCAAAGGCTCAGTATAACGTGAAGCTTTGTAACATTAGTACTCTATGTCTTTTGATTCTCGAATACTCAAAACATAGGTATTATTGGTGCTTTGATTCCCCACGTTATTCCTTACTTCTTGCAGTTTTCATTAGAACTGTCGAACATGTATTGTCCGACCGCGCAATCAGCATGTAGCACTATGTACAATTGAGACAATAGCCATTAGATTTCTCTCTAAATTTGCATCCTTGCATTCAGCTTACATAGTTATCATAGTTAATTCTGAAACGAAAAGGTAAGAAAATAACTCAACAAACGAAAATGCATAGTTAACTGCGTTACGAATGCCAAAGACACCCTTTATACCAGGAGTGTTAAACAGACACAAACTTCAGAACGATTTATTACAATGTAGCCGTGTAGAGCCGTTAGGTCCGAGAACGCAGAATATAAGTCCGCAGAAGTGAAAGAAATCACATAATTATCGTCAAAATTAAACAAATAATGTATATCACCTGTGTAATAATCTTTTATACATAGGAAAATGGCAAAATCTGCAGCGGAATTTGTAAAAAGGAGCACAAATGTTCAATGGATTTTGTTAAGGCGAAGTGAACAATGTTGTCATTTCACAAGGAAAGATAATTAGCAAGAGTTGTCGCCAATTGCTTGTATACTATAGACAAAAAAGGCTAATTTTCATTTTTAAGGATGTAGTAGATCTTATATTTCTAATGTTACTATTACCGGGTAAGTATTCTTGGAGAAACATAAGTTTTCGGGAGGTAGTAGGGTTTATATTTCTAACATTCATGTAAAAGAGGGACGTATTTGAAGGAAAAAGGGTATAACGGGCTAGAGACATTACTTACAATTCAAACCGGATACAGCTGCTACACTAAAAATCAGGGGAAGATTCTATCCTACAGAAGATAGTATGTACTTAAGGCATCAATATGCGCTAATAAATAATTAAAACAATAACAATTTAATTAAACAATTATTCAGAATTTTTCCAAAGTTGGACAATGGCCCGAATATTTTTTAAAATATCCCACTCAGCCGACATGTTGGTATTTGTGACACATGTCAAACATGTAACTGAATGTTCATAAACCTAAATATATTTGTAATGTTCAAAATTAATTTGTGACAAATATAACTGTTTTATAAAAATGCAATAAAATGTTTGCAAATATTTTGTCATGAAAATTAAATGTGTTTTTCTTTAATTAAGTTAGTAACAATATTTTTCAGCATTTCGGTGCATTCCTTACTGACGGAAACTATTGAAGTCTTTCATATCTCGAAAAGCTAGTGTTTCTTCCCCGATAAGACAAGATGCATTTAGAACGTCGCTCGATGCTCTTTTTCGCTGTGGTAATAATTGTTACTGAAAATGAAAAAAGAAAATCAAAGAAAACAGAAAGTACACCATTTTTGACGGTTACATGAATCTCACATTCCCTCTTCTAACCAGAATCAAAGAATAAGTTTTATCGAAACAAATTTCCAAAAAATATAATTGATTTTCATTTTGTTTCAGATAGCGTTTGTGTTACATAAATAAATATAAAAATATACATATATTATAATAGTAAAATAAGAACATACAATGAGCACCTGCCTTGCCGAGTTAAAATGGATTATATTGCAGTCAATGAAGGAAAGCAACATGTTGTTGATAGAGAAAAGTGAATTGTTCATTTTGCACTAGACGGTATAATTCAAAACACTGACATTTCCTGTTTGAAGATTAGCTTTTGGAATTCAAACATACTCTGCCAAATATCACAAGTTTTTGTATATTTAACATAAGATCTAATGAAGTTTATTTTCATTTATTATTTTCTTTATTTGTTTTTGAGCCGAAAAAGTGCACTATACACAGAAAAAGGTGAGAGTCAGGAGCCTATTGAAATTTAGTGCTAAAGGATATAAAATGTTACGAGTGAAGGCATTCAGCTTGTCTCTATTGTGACTTGGTAAATAGTAGCTCAGCATATTTCCCATCCTTCACGCTATTCGATCCCACAGCTTAAATTCACTTTTTTTTCTGGTAAACAGAGACTTTCGGAATAAAAAAGAACCCTTTGGTCCCATCATCACTCTTCTGGTTACATCCATATGCAAAACAGTGCACCATATTTGCTTTACAAAAGCACAATTTTATATAACATAGCCGTTTATGTGGGAAAATTAAACATTTCAATGTCCAGGTTGAATAGAAGGGATAAATGTACGTTATATCCGTTTTTGGCACGCGGAAACTACCGATTGTTTACGAATATTGCCGAATAATTGTTTAAAGCAGATTTTTATGTCTAATTCTACATTGTTATGGTGTTCTTACGTAATAAATGCGTTTTGTTCATCACTATAATACTATGACAAGTTTGTACAATATAGGTGGCCGGTGACCTTTAAAGTTTCTAATTCTAGGTACAATTTGAGATGATATAAGGCGTATCAAAAAACCGTGTTTCACGCACATTAATAAATAATTTGATGACCAATAATGATTATACTTGCAATACTTTTCACCCCATGAAGCAATGATGCCAATTCAATATTCAGTATAAAAACCAAATAATGAATTTGTTCTATCGGAAACAAACGCAAGAATATTTTCCACCAAACTTACTTCTGAATGACTAGCTAAGTCAGGGAAATAGTCACCGATTTATTTAATAAATGTTATGTATTGCAGCATAAGCAATGGAAACCTAAACAGGACATATGCATTTGTGATGGAATCCTATGATGATTTGGGGTTAAGTTAGTGTTTAATTACTAGTCATTTTAATTTTGTTTTCGGTGAGGAGTTGAGAGAATATACCGAGTCTGTTCGCACAAGAGTAAATCTATTTGATGGATTTCTATAGGATATTAATTACTATAAATTGTAATTGTAATAGAGAGTCTTCATAAAACAACTTGCTAACGTGCGTGAAAGAATGCTATCCATGCTGCTAGATAGAACATGAAGAACATTTGTTACCATTATAGCACAAATGTGTCGTAAAAATGAAGGAGAAAAATCTTAGGCAAAAATTGTTTTGCTATGATATTGGCCAAATCGTTCCTTTCTAAGTTTTCCCTATTAATCTTACATTTACATAAGTGAATAATAATTCAGAACTCAAACTGAAAATCTACGTGAATGTTTATTCTCAAAAAGTACATTAAATTTACAGTCCGCAATGACATGCTGCTAAAAGTCATATATACTTACTTAACTGGATACGTTCTAGTTTGTACACTCTAATCAACATTTTGTTTTTCTTTGTGTTTCTTTCTACTTGTTTAGTTTTGTAGAACTGTGAAAGATATTACGCCATTTGTGTCTTCAATTGATGTCGGTTATCGATTCAGACTCTTGTGTATAAAACTACACTTGTACAACCGAAATTGTTACGACTAGCAGATTCTGTCTCGCGAAATGCCTTCAAATAGAATAGTTTGAAAATCAAGATACTTGTGTCCACTACACCTAACATTTATATGCACTTTCTTTGTACTGCTGATACTAATTACACTTTTTTGTTCTTTTTTACTATGGAGCCATGTCTTTTTGGAACGTATGTCAGTCATCTAAAAAAAATCCACAATGAGCTTATGACACTGGTGCATCAGCACGAATGACACACTTGTACGTAGTGTAACATGGTCTGCAACATTAAAATTATGATTTGTCTTTGGTTTTGTATGCATCACACAAAATGTACGTCTTGACTCTTTCCCTGATTGGTTTCCAGCATTCAGGGCAGAGGGAGACCTCCTCTGAGCACAAGTCACACAAACAGAAGTGTGTGCAGGGAAGTTGTAATATATTTCGATTTCTTTCTTTGCATGGTTTACACATCATAATTGAAGTTAGCAACTTGTTCTCTTCCAGCAGGCGACCGAACTTTGCAAAAAATGCAAGGAACATCGTAAAGCCAGAATGTTACTAAGAAATCAATAACATAAATCGTACATTTGTGATGCAAATTAAGGATCAAAATAATGCAAGATGATATCAATAATGCAACGCTATAACGCCAATCTATATTTTTTTGAGTTTTTATTCTATGGAGACTACCAAAAGATATATTTGCAAAGTCACTTATCAACACATGATAGCCAGATACAACTGAATGAAGAGCTTACAGAAGGCTGAGAGACGAAACCTGGAATATGGATGGATGGATGTGGAACCAAGTGTAACCACCTACCCCAAAGAGCACAAATCTTTGTAGACATCTGTACACAGATTGCTGACAAAATTACCTGACTGCATGGGGTTTTTCATTTGCCTTTTGAGAACACTTTTCGGACCCAACGCTTTAAATTAAAACTACATATTTGATCATTTCGATCCACTAACTAAAACTAAAACTATTATTCCAGCATGAATTTGGTAAATAAATAAGATCACTAAATTATTTAAATTATTGACGGGTAACTTACACCCAAGGACCAGTTTGTACTTTTTTGGAAACAAAATAAGTAAACTATGTAAATTTTAAAACTGAGAGAAAAAGCCAATCTTTGACTCTATAGATTATTACAAATAAAGTAAATGGCTCACATTTAATTAACCCAGAATGTATAAATGACGCTTCATTTCATGATTCTGGTGCCGCGCTCCGCCTCCCGAAAATTCCCTTTCCAACGTACACTCATGGACATTGTGCCGACAAGATGCAAATATTCAATAGTACTCAGTACGTATAATAGCTTTAAATAATTGTATATTGTAGAATAACCGAAAATGACTAAAATTCTGTCTGTCAGATAGTCTTGAATATTCGAGTTCACTTGTATTCTGTAGTCAGTTCATTAGTTCAATAATTCCAGTGGATTTGTTATACTGATATTTAATTGTTGGTAATAGAAACCCAAGACAACAACTCTCAGAATTAACCGTAAAAAAAGTCTCAGAAATCAAGCCATCTGTGGTGGCTAGAACCTAAATTATACATAAAAATGAAAAAATGTGTTATATTTTACATACAAAACATATCAAATGTATCCATCACAAACATAATACATGTATGACTTTATACATAAAACGCTATATCAAATAAGTTGTTACTATCATTACCTTTCCACTTAAACAAATATCGAAACAATGCTCATGTTGCACATATGGATCTAGAGACCAGTTGGGTTTGACAATGTCTATAAGCTTTGGAAAGTACGGGATCTGAATGCCATTAGAACTTTTCAGCCTTCAATTGCCGTAGAAATTAGCGAACGAGATCAAATACAGCAGTTTGTATTGAAACATGTTTTAAATAAAGGTCTTAGCAAGGCTGACAACAGATTGACAACTGAAAGAAGTTACAGTTTGTTATTTAATAAACTCAGAATTTGAAATGAAATGTTAGATGGCATAGAGTCAATTTTAAACGGATTTTACTTTTGTTTTCAAACATATTGAAAAAAATAGATTGACCCATTTGATGATGATCTGAAACAGTTGAATGATAGCATGAACAAAGTTTAAAGCAAACGAAATGGAGAAAATCGTTTCCTTCGAGACACAGTTTATCGCAACCATTTTGTTGTTGATTATCATCGCCTAAATCATTTTCAACCTGTAAACAGTACGGTTGCAACATACAGTCAAGACACAAAATATGCAGTGTAACGCCAGACATATGCATCTCAAGCCTACACTGAAACCTAGTCACAAATTCCCGAAAGTCCAGAAATCTTGTAGACATTGCATCAGGGATTTAAACAGGCAAAGATAACATCATGCTTTTAAATGCTCTTCTGTTTCTGAAACCTTGTTGCACAGCTCACATCTTTAAATGTCTTACATAAAATTAGCAATGCTTTCTGGACACGCTGCATTCAACGGCTGTATGAATTTACCTCTCTCAAAGTCTTGACTGCGTAAGATGTTGTTATGTCTGTGAAGAAACGACAAATTTATCCAGATTAAGGTAGATGACATTCATTCATTTAACATGTGACATATAGTAATTCTGCAAGGTGGAAGCTGCCTTATTTAAAGTGAGTACAAATCTTGCCATAATAAATAATTATCATGAAGTGAGTCAGTGTAGTGTATCATTGTATCATGAAGCATCTGACAGAGCTTTCTTGCCTGATAAAATATGTTTCAGCATAGGTCGTTGGACCTTATACTAGGTCCACCATACACAGCAACCTTTGAAGAACTGGTGAAGCTAATTAGAACCTGTAGGATTAACATAATTAACCAATGACCGTCTGATCAGCAATGGCTTCATGCCTGACATAGCTGTGACATTTTTAGTGACAGCCTACATGCACTCTGTTGTCTGCCTTTTCCTTGGAGTAGCCATTTGTTTGGAAAAGGGGCGAGGGTAGGCGTGCAACCAATTCAAATGTCACACTAATTCACTGAGAAGATTTTACACGTGAGATCGAGTACGCAATAATTCAAATTCTCTTATACACAACAATATGTGGATATTTTCCTACATAACATTTTATTAAATATATTTAAACCCTGCAAATGCTTTCCGATATTCTTGTGCACAAGGCATATGATAATATGCTTCAGTTTTTCACAAATAGTCTGTATTAAGAAGAAAGGAGATGTGTTAGTAATCTCTAGGCCCTGGTTTTGTGTTTCATTTGGTAGCAATGTTCTGTTTCAGTGGCTTTTATGTTTATCATGTCTTCCTATGAAGTATTAAAGAAAGTGTTCTATTGTATGTTTGAAAGTAGTAAGAAAAGCAATCTCACGTTTTATGTTGTTTTGTTTTTCTTTTGCAACAGCATGTTAAATGGTCTAGTGATGGTTTTGTGTTATAAATAATGCTTCTTTCCAGCTCTTACTACGTTACCACCTTTACACGTCTAAAATGTCCATAACGTCAGCTTCATATTACTATAAATGCTTACCTCTGCCTTTTGTTTCAGAAGCAAACTTTTCATCCGAGTTCTGTGTAGCAGACTGTTTAATATTATATCCAGTTTTGGAAGAATTTTGTTTCTTTCCCTCTGTAATGCCCTGAATTTTCTGGAAATCATAATTATCTTTAGGCAGTTGCATGTTTTCATCTTCAAATGACAATAACTCGTGAATTATTGCCATCGCAGTAAGCTCATCTCGCCCTGTCAAAAATAAAACAAAATGTTTTGATATATGGTTTTAAATGCTATTATATTATAAACACTGAGCCTCGATAAGCCATATATTCTTGTGTAAATATGCCTGGAAAATGATACTTCACTTTGATTATGATATGCAACAAACAGTCTGAAAGCAATGCATATCTACGATCTACATACAGAAGAAACCACACCGGCATACCTATGCTAGACACATTCCACTAACCTTTGAAAGCTTATGCATTAATCATGAAAAGTAGAAATACTTATATAAATACAAGAGGCACAAATAATTCATAATTTTAATGGTTGTTTGGGTTTCAGGATAAACAAACGCCACATTTTATGCAAATGATGTGCTGAATATTACTAAAAGTCTCTATCATGACAGTCCTAATTAACGAACATTGATTAAGACTAACAAATTAAAGTGATTCTCCATCCAAGGTCAAGACTGGGTATCTTCTCGGCAGACTATGCGCTGAAGGCTCGTGTTTGACGAGTTGCAAAAGAGATAATCGAATGGTTGTCTGGTAAGGACATACGATTCGAAACGAGACAAATTTGGAGGAACTGAAATATATTTTACATCTGCCGAAAACAGCAAATATATTTTGGATAGGCATGAAACAAGAGACCGATACAGTTATCACACACAAGCGTTAAATTTACAAACCTATATGTGACTATGTCTACGCAAATTATCTTATGAAATCTTTCGGTCAACTACATTTATAAAAAAGATTATATTATGCATCTACAATTTATATAGTACTATACATAGTCATGTAAAAACATCAAGTAATCGAAATTTTCATTTTAAATATCAACTTTGATGGTGACTTTTGTGGTTCTTTTTGTGATTTTGCTAAGAAATCTTTCAAATTCGTTTGGTATTTAGTTGTGGATGTCTCTGTAATTAGACTTTAATGGACTCTCACTGCAATTAACTATTGCTGGGGAATACCCACATTGGTCAAACCCATGTTTGGAACCCATTGTGAATATACAATTCATCAGGTACAATCTTTCATGTTTTTTTTCTTCTAAAAATGCAACATTATTGTTTTATGTATATCTATTGCATGTGTATTATTTTCATAGCAATAGTTTTTGTATGGGTCATTTAGTTAATAACGTTTAAAATACTAATATACCGTGAATGGGATTTTACCGTAAGATGTATCGTGTAGAATATGCGTACATTACTTCACTCATTAGTTCCAAGGTTGGGATTTATTCTAAGTACAAGTAAACATCTTACAAGGACATGAGTTCTAATGTGAGAGGCCAAGCTGACTTTGTTCTTTATTGATCTAGGTCAGAACATCTGATTTGTTTATTTACAGAATATTTCGAAATACCAACAATTATTTATTCAGAGGCTCGTATTGCTATTTTCTCTGCTCTGTAATATTTTTATATGAGTGAAATATTAGGTTTAATTAGACATTTTGTATGTTAATATTAGTCTTGGAAGAGTCATTGAGAGGGTTAATTCATTTGATATAGCCTTTCGTTGCAACTGCAGTGATCTACCATATCATTTAAAGGCTAATTGGATATAAAATAGATGTACTAAGTTACACTACTGAGAGCGCATTAAAAACCATTTGGATTATTAGCTGTATTGAAATTTGCTTTGACCTCAATTAAAGACATTTTAGGAATATGATATAGTAACTTCTGTACTGTTGTAATATCCGTACATTACTGAATATCATTCGAATACCTTTGGAACTCTTTCAGATTACTTATAATT